>VMDO01035531.1:0-15992 GCA_007922755.1 Pedetes capensis | reverse complement strand
CATCTAGCAAGCCACGAAGAGCCTCCCAACTCCTCCCATCCTTGGGAAGGAGGGGGGTAAAGAAGGCGAGCCGCGAGAGTCAAGACCATCGGACCTCAACTGAACACCAGCGGCTGTGGCTGTGCCTTTAAGGCTGAGCTGTACCAGCACTTAGCCTGCAGCATTCTATGCTGCAGGCCTAGAGCCAGCACTTAAAGGGATAGAGCCTTGCTCTATAGGGGCTGCTTGCTCCTTGCTCTCCATAAGGGGAGCAACCCAATAAACCTTCCCTGTCCTTCTCCAACCATCTGAAGGTCTCCCGAGGTCCTTCTTTCCTGACACCGGCCACGTGTTTATGTTGAGGGTTTGGCCCTAACTTTAGCCGGGCTAGAGCTAAAACCCCGACAGGGAGTAAAAATGGCTCCTGTTGTTCCACCATGATGAAAAAGCCACATGGGTCTCTGAGGACACCAGAAGGACATTTTCAAATGGATTCCATGCCCTACCCAAGCTCTAGATCCATTTTCAAAAATCCTAGGCCTAAGTCACACTAGCCACCCAGAGCTGGATGTCCAGAGCTGGGTGCCCAGGGCTGATGTCATGCCGGGTGTTCCCTACTTTGCATAACAACTAGAGGGAACATACACCCATGCTCTCTTCTTCCATTCTTCTTCCAAAGCTCTCTTCTTCCTCTCTCACCCTCTCTCTTCTTTCCTCTCCACCCCTAGGTCTTCTCTTCTCTCTCTAGCAACCATGTGCATGGCTGTCTCTTCTCTCAAGCCTGCCATCTTCTCTACCTATCCAAGGCTCCTTTCCTACTAAAAACCTGCTTAACTCTCCTGTTCTCTGGCTTTGTTGCCTTCCCCTGGGGAATAGAAACCCCCTTATGTCAGCTCACCCTGGAAAAGCAGTTTTTTCAATTTCCTTTGCAGGTTTACCTAAGCTTCTCCAGGTGCCTCAGTTTTTTTCAGTAATTATTCCCTAAAGGTATACTATCTTTAATAAATCTATTCTATATTCTCTACTGTAACTTCTATATCGAGTGTAAATTCTTTTATATGCTGAATACAATGCCCAAGGTTTTGCTGCCAGTTTTCCAGATTCATGCTCCAGATCCTCCCACCTGTCCTCCCCATGTCTCCCTGATAACAATGGGAATGGAGTAAAGTCCCTGGGATCTCCTTTTGCTGATGTAGCATGACTCAAAATGAGAAGAAACAGTGTGTGCAACAATGGGCTCAAACATAAAAAGACTATGTGCATGTCACAGTGTTGGGTAGTGTTTCATTCTGTTGTACTTAGGATCACTATAAGTCAGATCCAACTTGATAGCACCTAACAACAACATTGTCTACTACAACATCTGCATCAGGTATAAATTCATTTATATGCCAAATACAAAGACTGAGGTTTTGCTGCCAGATTCCCAGACCTGTGCTCTGGACCCACCCACCTGCACTCCCTACATGTCCCCAGTAACAATATGGGCACCATATTTTATGGCAAGTTGATACCTTGACCAACTGGGAGGTTCATAATATCTTTTTACTTTGCTTCAAGAAGGGGTGTGTGTGTGTGTGTGTGTGTGTGTGTGTGTGTGTGCTGAGAAAAATTTCTACAATATTTTTCTCAACTCTATCTGCCTTACAGACTTGTTGTTGTTGTTGTTAGGTGCCGTCGAGTCGGTATCTGACTCATAGCGACCCTCTGTACAACAGGGAAAACACTATTGTCAGTGCTTCGCTGCTGTTCATAGGGTTTTCAATGGCAGATTGATTTTTGGGAGGGGGGTGCCAGGTCCTTCTCCCAGCCTTATAGACTAGTGCATTATTAAAGTATGGCAATATAGATTACAAAAACAAACAAACAAAAAAGCCCAGTTGAGTGTGGAAGATCACACCTGTAATCAGAACATTTGAGAAATTGAGGAAAGTTTGAAGACAGCCTGGGCTATATAAATGAGTTCAAGGCCAGCCCAGGCTACATAATGAGACCCTGTCTCAAAAAAAAAAAAAAAAGAACTTGTTAAAAAAAAACAATCAGATTTACAAGTGGCCAAAGCATATGAAAAGATGTTCTACATCATTAGCTAGCAGAGAAATGAAAATCTTTAAAACCAAGCCATACCGAGACACCACATCATATCCACTAAGATGATTGTAACTTAAAAAAACATAATAACAAGTTTTAGCCAGGATATGGAGAAACTAGAACACTTCCACATTACTGGTAGGAATATAAGTTGGTGCAGCCACCCTGAAGAACAGTTTATTGGTTTCTCAAAAGTTAAACATGGAGTTCATATATGACCCAGCAATTGCACTCATAGTTATATACTCAAAAGAATTAAAAGCAAATGTTCGTAGTAGGATTATTCACAATGGCCAAAAGGTGTTCATTGACTGATGAGTGGATAAACAAATGTGATAAATCCATACAATTGAATATATTTGGTCATAAAAAGGAATGAGGTACTGATAAATGCTACATCAATGAACCTTGAAAGCATTATGTGATGTGAAAGAAATCAGTCATGAAAGATCACATGTCAAGAAGGCAAATCCATAAGGAAAGAAAATACATTGGTGGTTATCTAGAACCAAAAAGATCAAGAGAAAATGGGAGGTGACTAGTTATGAGTCCTGGGTTTGCTCTTTTTTAAATGCTGAATACATTGTAAAATTAGAAAGCAATGATGGAGATGGGGCAAGATGGCGGATTCGTAACACCCTCCGAAAAATACAGTGAAACAAGAGAGTTAAAATAGCCATAGGTAGACTTTACCCTGAACAGAGAGAAACAGCAAAAAGGGAAAGAGAGATAAGAGGGAAAAAATCATTGTGAATCAGGTGATAAATACCTAGGTATGCTCCTAACCACCCCCCGGGGAGCGGGTCATAGACAGGCACCCCCAAGACTTCCCAGGTCTCCCACCCACAGCATATGCTCAGGTTGCTACAGTACACAACACGCTAACCAGGTAGGCCATAACTATCCCAGCGAGAGAGAACTAGGTGTACAGTTGGGCGGCATGTAGCATTCAATGGAGAGGATCCTGGTGGTGTGTGTCCTGGGGTCCCAGTGGGGATCTCAGTGGTCCCTGTGACAGTGGATCCAGAGCAGGATCATCCCACAGGTGTGTGGAGGAAGGCAGCACATACCCACTCTGAGAACTGACTGGAATTGTGGCAGGGAGTGAAGATTGCCCTTGCTGAGTGGCAACATTCAGAGGGCAGGCAGGACTCACAAGGAACTGAGTAACTGAACTAATTAGCATGAGTTGATCTTTTTTTGGATTAGTTTTTCTTCTTTCTTTAATATGCCTATATGTTTCTCATTTTCAATTTGTTGGTTGTTATTGTTTCATTGCTGTGCTTTTTTTTGCTTTCCTCTTCATCACTTTCTCTCTTTCTCTACTTCTTTAAACTTTGATACCTTTCTTTATCCTCTCACTAGTCATAATTTTCAACCATTATTCTTTCTAGGTTACCCCAGTCAAACAATAATTCCCAAATTGACTTTTCAAAATCAAAAAAGTACATCTCCCATCCTTGTATTTGCTATACCTCCTGGAATGTTTGTGTAACCATATACATATATTTCATATAAGGAACAAGTAGATTTATAATTTTGCCGACATTTTTCTCACTCATACTCCAGCACTACCCCCTCTACTTGCTCTTCTCCCTTATCCCTATCTTTTTTGTTTTTTTATTACTCATTTTAATGTACAACTTAACCGGTCTCATTATGACATTTCCATACATGCATTTCATTGCACATTGCTCACATTAACTTCCCCTTACCCTCTCATGACCCCCTCCCCAACTCCCTCCCTGTCCAGCAATGGTCTCCTTTCTACTTGCTTGTCTTTTTTGTGAGTATATATATATATTTCCCTATTTTGCCATAAGGGCAACATCCATGATATTTTTTCTTTTCTCCCATTACCCTTTCCTCTTGTCCCCTCCTACATTTGGTTAGCACATTATCTTTCCCTGGGCTGGAATTTAGCTCAGTTGGTAGAGCGCTGTGCTGCAGTCTCTGAGGTCTGGAATTCAATTCTCAGCATGGCAAAAATGGGAGAAGGGCCTAGCAATCCACTCCCAAGGCAATCCCGATATAGTCGCCATTGAAAACACTATGAAGGTCGCTATGAGTCGAATACCGACCCGACGGTACCTAACAACAACAACAACAATTATCTTTCCCTACTTAGGTCCCATCTGATTTCATGATCTATATGTTTTAATAATGAATATATATTGAAGTGTAACATCCACATATGAGAGAAAATATGTGATGTTTATCTTTCTGAGTCTGGCTTAATTCTCTTAAAATGATTATCTCTAGTTCTATCCATTTTCCAGCAAATGTTACCATTTTTTCATTTTTTATGGCTGAACAAAACTCCATGATGTATATATACCAAAATTTCCATATCCACTCATCTGTTGATGGACTCATAGGTTGATTCTGTATCTTGGGTATTGTGAATAATGCCACAATAAACGTGGATGAGCAGGTATCTCTGTGATATATAGACATATTCCTTCAGATATATACCCAGGAGTGGGATGGTTGGGTCATATGGCAGTTGTATTTTTAGTTTTTTGAGATACATCCATACTATTTCCATAGTGGCTGCACAAATTTGCATTCCCACCAGCAGCGTATAAGGGTTCCTTTCTCCTCGCATCCTCACCAGCACTTATTTGTTTTGTTGATGGTAACCATTCTGATTGGAATGAGACAGTATCTCAGCGTAGTTTTGATTTGCATTTCCCTGATGGCTAAGCATGTTGAACATTTTTTCATATGATTATTGGACATTTATATTTCTTCTTTTGAGAAGTCTCTGTTCAGTTCTTTTGCCCATTGTTTGATTGGATACTTTGCTTTTTGGGTGTTTAATTTTTTGAGCTGTTTATATATTCTAAATATTAATCCCCTGGCTGATGTATATCTGGCAAAGATTTTCTCCCACTCTGTAAGTTTTCTCTTCACTCTGATAATTAGATCCTTTGCTGTGCAAAAGCTTTTTAATTTTATGCAATCCCATTTGTTAATTCTTGTTATTGTTTCCTATGTTTGGATATCCTATTCAGAATGTCCTTGCCTATGCCTATGTCTTGAAGTGTTTCCCCTATATTTTCCTCTAGCAGTTTCAAAGTTTTACGTTTTACATTAAAGTCTTTGATCCATTTTGAACTGATTTTTGTACAAGGTGAGAGAGAAAGAAGGATATAATTTCAGTCTTCTCCATAAGGACATCCAGTTCTTCCAGAACCATCTGTTGAAAAGGGTGTCTTTTCTCCAACTTATATTTTGGGCACCTTTGTCAAATATCAGGGGGCTGTAGCTGCATGGGTTTATTTCTTGATCCTTTATTCTGTTTCATTGGTCTACATGACTGTTTTTGTGCCACACCATGCAGTTTTTGTTACTATAGCTTTGTAGTATAATTTGGAATCAGGAATTGTGATGCTCCCTGCATTGTTCTTTCTGCTTAGGATTGCTTTAACAATTTTGGGTCTTTTGTGTTTCCAAATGAATTTTGGGATTGTTTTCTTTATTTCTGTGAATGTCATTGGAATTTTGATGGGGATTGCATTAAATCTATAGATTGCTTTAGGTAATATAGACATTTTCACAATATTAGTTCTTCCAATTCATGAGCATGGGAGATCTTTCCACTTTGTGGTGTCATCTTCAATTTCTTTCTTTCGTGTTTTAAAGTTTTCATTGTAGAGGTCTTTCATCTCCTTAGGTTTATTCCCACATGACTTATTTGTTTTGAAGCTATAGTGAATGGAATAATTTTCCTAGTTTCTTTCTCCAGTTGGTTGTTATTGATATAAAGAAATGCTACTGATTTTTTCATGTTTATTTTGTATCCTGCTACTTTGCTGAAAGTGTCAACTCTAAGAGTTTCCTGGTGGAGTCTTTCAGGTCTTTTAAGTATAGGATCATATTGTATGAAAATAGGGATAATTTGACTTCTTCTTTTCCTATTTGGATCCCTTTCATTTCCTTCTCTTCTCTTATTCCTGTGGCTAATAATTCAGTTACTACATTAAATAGCAGTGGAGACAGTGGACACTTCCATCTTGTTCCTGATTTTAGGGGAAATAATTTCAGTTTTCCCGCCATTTAGTATGATGTTGGCAGTGGGTTTTTTTCATATATTGCATTTATTATGTTGAGGTATATTCCTTCAATTCCTAGTTTCTCAAGGCTATTATCAGAAAAGGAGGTTGAACTTTGTCAAAGGCCTTTTCTGTATCTGTTGATAGGATCGTGTGGTTTCTGTTTCTGGGTCTATTTATAGGCTGTATTATATTCATTGTCTTGCATAAGACAGTGTTGAATAACCCTTGAACCTCTGGGATGAAGCCAACTTAATCATAATAGATGATCTTTTAATGTGTTGTTGAAGTTGACTTTCAAGTACTTTATTAAGGATTTTTGCATCTAAGTTCATTAGGGATATTGGCCTGCAGTTTTCCTTTTTTTGATGTATCCTTCCCTGGTTTTGCTATCAAGGTAATACTGACCTCACAGAATGAGTGTGGTTGTGTTCCTTCCACGTGTATATTGTGGAATAATTTGAGGATCATTGGTGTTAATTATAATTTAAGTGTTTTGTAGATCCAGCAGTAAATCCATTTGGTCCTGGGCTTTTCTTTGTTGGCAGACTATTACTGCTTCTATCTCATTGCTTTTTATACATCTGTTTAAATTGTTTATATCATCTTGACTTAATTTTGGCAGGTCATATAAGTCAAGGAATTTATCCATCTTGTCTAAGTTTTCTAGTTTTTTAGAATATAATTTTTCAAAGTATTCCTTAATGATTCTCAGATTTCATTGAGATCTCTTGAAATGTTCTCTTTTCATCTCTGATTTTCTTGATTTGAGTCTCTCTCTTTCCTTTGTTTAATTTTGCTAAGAGTTTTTCAATTTTGTGTCAGTCTCTGGGTTCATCCCCCAAGTACCACAAAACAAAGACAGGGAAGTCCTAATTAAATTATTTAAGGATAAACCTCAAAGCACTAGAAAGACAGCAATGAGCCAATCCAAAACCTAGCATGCAAGAAGAAATAATTAAAATCAAGGCAAAGATTAAAGAAATAGAGACTAAAAGGACAACACAAAAAAAATTAATGAAACTAGGAGTTGGTTCTTTGAAAAGATAAATGAAATAGATACTCCCTTCACCAAACTCACCAAAAAGGAAAGAAAAGACCCAAGTTAATAAAATTAGAAGTGAAAAGAGGGACACCACAACTGATACCAATGGAATATAGATCATCAGAGACTACTTTGAGAATTGGTACCCCACAAAAAAATGAAAATATAGAGGAAATGGATAAATTCTTTAACACTTATGACCTACCAAAACTAAATCCCAAATATATAAACAAGTTAAACACACCTATAACAAGTGATGAAACTGAGGCAGTAATAAAAACCTCCCAACAAAGAAAAGCCCAGGTCCTGATGGATTCATAGCTAAAATCTATGAAATCTTCTTAAAGAAGAATTACAACTATCCTTCTCACAGTAATTCATAAAACAGAAAGGGAAGATATACTTCCAAATTTATTGTACAAAGCCAGTATCAATCTGATACCAAAACTGTATAAGGATACTACAAAAAAATGAGACCAATTTCCCTAATAAATATTGATGCAAATATCCTCAATAAAATTCTGGCAAATCAAATACAGCAACACATTAAAACGAGATCATATACCACGATTAGGTGGGCTTCATTCCACAGATGCAAGTCTGGGTTGACATACAGAAATTAATTAATGTAATTGAACATATCAGGAGACCTTCAGACAGAAATCATATTATTATCATCTCAATTGATGCTGAAAAAGAGCCTTCCACAAAGTTCAACATGCTTTCATGATAAAAGTCTTGAAGAAAATGGGTATAGAAGGAACATCTCATCATAAATGTCATATATGGACAAACCTATAGCCAACATTTTAGTAAATGGGGACAAACTGAAACAATTTCCTCTAAGATCAGGAACAAGACAAGGTTGTCTTCTCTTTCCTCTCTTGTTCAACATTGTGATTGAAATCCTAGCCAGAAAAATCTGGCAAGAGAAAGAAATAAAATGAATACAAATAGGGGGAAAAAAGGTCAAATTATCGCTATTTCCAGATGACATAATCCTATACCTAAAGGACCCTAAAAATTCCATTAGAAAACTCTTAGAGCTAATTAACTCCTTCAGCAAAGTAGTAGGATAGAAAATTAAGACTCAAAAATCAACAGCATTCCTTTACACCAATAGTGAATAGGAAGAGAAAGAAATCAAAATAATGATCGGATTCACGATGTTGTTGTTGTTGTTAGGTGCCGTCGAGTTGGTATCCGACTCATAGCGACCCTCATAGGGTTTTCAATGGCTGACTGTTTCCGGATTGCTTTGGGAGTGGATTGCCAGGTCCCATCAAAAATTAAATATTTAGAAATCAATTTAATCAAAGACCCTGAAGACTTCTACAATGCAAACTGCAAAACATTAAAGAAAGAAATCACACAATGTAGGAAATTCTATGATAGTCTCAAGGGATAGAGAGGAGGCTTAGTTTGGATAAGGGCTTATCTAGCCCACCAGGAGGCCTGATCTATGGTCTAGGACAAGATGGCCTCCAGTGATTTGAATATCACTCCTCATTGGCTGTGCTCATCCCCTCGCACTAGCACATGATTGGTTAATAGCCACAACTGCGATCTTGAGGCAGTTAGGGGCAGTTGCCCTAAGCCTATAGAAGGACAATGTAGAGGGCACTAGCAGCAGCAACAGCATAGCAGCTGCTCCATCACTGATTGCCATACCATTGCACAAAAAAGAGCCTTCTTATAGGCCATTACCATCTGATAGAAGAGTCATAATCATCATCACACTGGAGAAAGTGACACCAGAGAGACCAGGGGGAAGAAGAGAAGACCATCACCACCATGGTCTAACTACAACAGACCTACAAGCAAGCTGAAGACAGCCTCCAATGGGCCCAGCACAGGAGACAGGAGCTGAGGATAGTCTCCAGGCGCAGTTCCTGAGGCAGAAGAGCTCCAGTCCCTGCCAGTTCCTGTGTTCCTGATGTTCCAAATTGCATGTTCTTATACCTATGTTCCAGTTCCTATTCCTGTATAATAAAGCTATCTTCTGTAGCTAGCCTCCCGGAGCCTCTTTGTCCTAGCCACAGGTAACCAGCCCAGTCCAGCGAGTGAGTGCTGAAAGCAGAGTTGTAGGTGACTGAGATCATTTTCCCTACAACAGAAGATACTAGAAGATGGAAGGACTTCCCTTGCTCATGGGTCAGAAGAATTAATATTGTGAAAATGGTTATACTAACCAAAAGCAATCTACAGATTCAATTCAATGCCCATCAAACTTCCAAGGACATATGTCATAGAAATAGAAAAAACAATCCTGAAATTCATATGGAAGCACAAAATACCACATATAGCCAAACCAATCCCAAACAGCCAAAACAGTGCAGGAGTCATCACAATACCTGACTTCAAACTCTTCTACAGGGCCATAGTGGCAAAAACTGCTTAGTACTGGCACAAAAACAGGCATGAAGATCAATGGAACAGAAGTCTCAGAAATACACCCACACAACTACAGCCACCTGGTTTTTGACAATGGGGCCAAAGGTGTATATTGGAAAAAAGATAATCTTTTCTACAAATGGTGGGAAATCTGAATGTCCATATGTAGAAGAATGAAAAAAGATCCGTACCTCTCAGGCTATCCAAGAATCAGCTCAAAATGGATCAAAGACCTAAACATAAAACCAGAAACCTTAAAAGTACTAGAAGAAACTAAAGGGAACACACTCTAACACATAAGCATAGGCAAGTACTTCCTTAACAAGACTCAAATTGCCCAGGAAACTGCACCAGGAATCAATAAATGGGATGACATAAAACTGAAACGCTTCTGTACAGCAAAGTAAACAATTAACAGAGTAAAAGGAGCACCCATAGAATGGAAGAAAATCTTTATATCCTATACATCTGATAGAGGGTTAATTTCTAGAATATACAAAGAACTCAAGAAATTAAACAACAAAACAAATAATCCAAAAAGTAAGTGGGCAATAGAACTGAACAGACACTTCTCAAAAGAAGAAACACAAATGGCCACAAGCACATGGAAAAGTGCTCAGTATCCCTAGCCATTAGGAAACGCAAATCAAAACTACACTGAGATTCCAGTAACAATGATGAGGATGGGGAGAAAAAGAAAACCTTTTATACTGCTGGTGGGACTGTAAATTAGTTCAGTCGATATGGAAATCAATATGGAGGTACCTGAGAAAACTAAAAATAGAACTACCATATGATCCAGGCATACCACTTCCAGGAATATACCCAAAGGAAGATAAGTAATCATACCACAGGGCCACTTTTTCCATATTGAATGCAGCACTCTTCACAATCTCAACAGTGTGAAATCAACCCAGATGTCCATAAACAGAGGATTGGATTAAAAATTATGGTATATATACACAATAGAGTACTATTCGGCACAAAAGAAGAATGAAATTATGTTGTTTGTAGCAAAGTGGATGGAATTAGAGAATATCATTTTAAATGAACCAATCTAGACTCAAAAAGAGAAATACCACATGTTCTTTCTAATATGCAAGAAGTAAAAAATTTTATTCATATATACATATATAAATGTATAATCATATTTATCTAAGATTGGAAATTACAAGTGGACCCAATGTGCGGAGGGAGAGAGCTAGTGAGAAGAGGTGGGAGATGGGGAAGGGAGGAGAGAGGCGGGGAACAATGTAGAAGGGTATAGAGGGAGAGAAAAACACAAAACACAGGATGCATTATATGAAAATACAAAAAAAAGTCAAGGTATAACCTATGTTTGCATATGACTCTCATAAATGCTAATTAAAATTCTTTTTTCTTTGTTTATTTTGTTTTATAAAATCCTTAAGGAGATGGAAGTGTAACCAATACTGATTTAATAGTTGTATAAGGGATATATCAACTAAGTTATTACTTTGTACCCCACCAACATGCATAAGTAAAATACAAATAAAAAAGCAGTGATGGTTGCACTACTTTGTGAGTGTCTGAAAACCACTGCATTGTATACTTTAAATGGGTGACTTTGATGGTATATGAATTGTATTTCAATATAGCTGTTATTTTTAAAAATCAGTCAGCCAACAAGTATTTATTTATTAACTTCTGTGTTTGATATGAAGGTAGTGTCCCTAAAATCAATACCCAATATGTAGCAATGTGAATGGAGAACATTTCCATCCAGAAGAAATGCTTTTAATTTTTGTCAAAGTTTATGGAAGTATGAATGAAAGAAGTGGGGACTAAAGACATATTTGCCATAAAATTTCTTGCAGAATATAAAGTTTCGTGTAGCCTGAAGCCTGGCTATTCAAATTTTAGCCCAGCACTGTGAGCACCACCTGGGAAGCTGTTGGAAATGCAGGATCATGTGTCCCATCGAGACTTACTGAATCAGAATCTACATTTTAACAAGTTTCACAGGTGTTTGGCATGCACGTTACAGTTTGAGAAGCACTAGCCTGAAGGGCGTTAGCAAGATGACTTCATGACACTTTAATTTGCCCTTTAATCAGTCTGTAAGGAAGGTGGTGGCAGCATATTTAATATTGTATTATGTTAAATAGTCTCTATATAAATTCATCATAAATTTAATCATAATCTTAAAAAGTGAAAGTAAATTCATTTTAATATAATTTCTGCCCTTCTTTAATCTATTACTTTTCATAGACCTCTGTAAAATCCTGTAATACATTTCTTTTCAATGATAATATTTTGGTGGTAATTCATTATTATTGTGAACAAAATTTGCACATTTCAGTAAGATAAACTTGCTCGGTGTACTTTTAAAATCTCTTGGTATTTTAATTAAAAGTATGGATAAAAAGAACCAGGGGGCCGGGTGCAGTGGCGCACACCTGTAATCCCAGTGGCTGGGGAGGCGGAGGCAGGAGCTTGGCAAATTCGAGACCAGAAGCAGTCTACATAATTTAGCGAGACCCTGTCTCAAAAACTAAAAAACATGGGCCGGGAGTGCAGCTCAGTGGTCCAGCACTTGCCAAGCATGCCAACGTAAGGCTCTGGGTTCAACCCCCAGTACCACACACACACACACAAATAAAAACAGGCATGGTGCCACACACCAGTAATCCCAGCAACTCAGGAGGTGGGGGAAGAGGATGGTAAATTTGAGGCCAGAGGGAGCCTACATAACTTATTCAGACCCTGTCTCAAGATAAAAAAAATAAAAATGGGCTAGGAGTGCAGCTGAATGGTAGAGCACATGTAAAACAAGTATGCATGTGGCCCTGGGTTCAGCCCCTAGTACTGCAAAAAAAAAAAAAAAGTATGAATAAAAAGATATTTTTTGCGTTTGTGTGGTACTGGGGGTTGAACCCAGGGCCTCATGCTTGCATGCTTTGCAAGTGCTGGACCACTGAGCTGCACCCTCAGCCCATTTCTTTACCTTTTGAGACAGGATCTCACTGAATTACACAGACTGCCTCTGGTCTTGAACTTGAGATCCTCCTGCCTGTGCAGCCCAATCCACTGGGATTGCAGGCATGTGCCATGGTGCCTGGCTTTAAAAAGATAATTTTTAATTTTAAGTTAAACTCAGTACTAAGAAAAACTATTTAGCATGTTATTTGTTTAATTTGCCAACTAAGTTATACTACTCCATTAGAAGCTATTGGTTTTCAAAGGATTGTTATGACCTTATTAAACTGCATAAAATTGCTTCTATGGGATTGCTTGTTCACTTATGTAAACATTAAGATAAAAAGACAGACCAGTTACATAAAATAAAATTGTTTTTATTGGAAATTTTTAATCTACACCTTAATGTGATTCATTCTGACATGCTTTTCATTGTGACATTTCCATATATGCATTTTGTTGTACATTATTCATATAAGTTCCCCTTTACCCTTCTGTGCACTTCTTCCCCCATCCCACCCACCCCCCACCAAAGACTTCACTTCCATTTACTTGTTTTTTTGTGGTAATATTTTTCTACATATCCTTGGGTTCCAGTTCTGTTTAAGATAAAAACTTTTTCTATAGTGAACGTTCTTTTTACATTGTCAGAACTATTACATGCATTTTCTAGGCCATCTAGAATAATAGCATTCTTTGCTTTTTTAAAATTATGTTCCAACCTTTGTATAGGATTATTTCCTTCCTATAATTTTGATTCAGCTCCCACATATGAGTGAGAACATGTGGTGTTTCCGAGCTTGTGTTCATTCACATAAAATAATTTTCTCCAATTCCATCCATTTTGCTGAAAATGGCATTATTTCATTTTTTTGATTGCTGAGTAGTATTCCATTGTGTATATGCACCATAGTTTTTTATCCATTCTTCTGTTGATGGGCACTTTGGTTGATTCCATATCCTTGCTATTGTGAAAAGTGCTGCATTGAACATGGAGATGCAGGTGTCTCTGTGGTATAATGACACATCTCCCTTTGGGTAAATTCCCAATAGTGTTATAGCTGGGTCATACAGTAGATCAATTTTTAGTTTTTAAAGATACCTCCATATTGATTTCCACAGTGGTTGGATGAATTTACAGCTCCACCAGCAATGTAAAAGTGTTCCCTTTTCCCCGCAGCCTCCCAGCATTTGTTGTTATTTGTTTCATTGATCTTGGCCATTCTTACTGGTGTAAGGTGAAATCTCAGACTTGCTTTAATTTGCATTTCCCTAATGACTGGGGATATTGAGCATTTTTTCATGTGTTTCATGGCTTTATGGATCTCTTCATTTGAGAATTGTCTATTCAGTTCCTTTGCCCATTTGTGTGTTGGGTTATTTGTTTTCTTGGGAGTTTTTTTCTTGAGTTCTTTATAAATTCTGGTAATTAGACCTTTGTCTGATGTATAGGATGTGAAATTTTTTCCCATTCAGTGGGGGTTTCCTTGACTCTGTTAATTGCTTCTTTTGCTATACAGAAGCTTTTTAATTTCATGTAATCCCATTTATCTATTCTTGTTGCAATTTCTTGAGCAATTGGAGTCCTATTAAGGAAATACTTTCCTATGCCTATATGATGGAGTGTATTGCCTATCTTGCCTTCTATTAGTTTTAAAGTTTCTGGTTTTATGTTGAGACCTTTTATCCATTTTTAGTTAACTCTCATGCATATTGAGAGATGCGGGTCAGTTTTCATTTTTCTGCATGCGGATGTCCATGTTTCCCAGTACCATTTATTGAAAAGGCTCTCCTTTTTCCAGTTTACCTTGTACTTTGTACTTTGTCCAACTTGCTTTGCTCCTTTGTCAAAAATAAGGTGGCTATAGGTGTGTTGAGGTATTTCTGGGTCTTCTATTCTGTTCCAGATGTCTTCAAGCCTATTTTTGTGCTAGTACCAAGCTGTTTTTGCTACCACTGCCCTATAGTATAGCTTGAAGTCAGGGATTGTGATTCCATCTGCATTAGTTTTGTAGCTTAAGAGTGTTTTGGCTACACATGGTCTTTTGTGATTCCCTATGAATTTTTGGATAATTTTTTCTATTTCTGTCAAGTCAGTCAGTGGAATTTTAATGGGGATTACATTAAATCTATAGATTGCTTTTGGCAGGATAGCCATTTTTACTATATTAATTCTCCCTATAGAGGAGCAGGGAAGGTCTTTCCATTTTTCAGTGTTCTCTGCTATTTCTTTCTTTAATGTTTTGAAATTTTCCTTGTAGAGATCTGAGGGGTCTTTGGTTAGATTGATTCCAAGGTATTTAATTTTCTGGTGGGCTATTGTGAAAGGTATTTTTTTCTGAAATTTCCTTCTCTTCTTGTTTGCAGTTGGTGTAAAGAAAAGGTATTGATTTTGTGTGTTGATTTTATATCCTGACACTTTGCTGAAGGAGTTGATTAGTTCTAGAAGTTTTCTGGTTGAGGTTTTGGGGTCTTTTAGGTATAGAATCCTATCATCTGCAAATGCGGATAATTTGACCTCTTCATTGCCAATCTGTATCCCTTTGATTTCTTTCTCTTGTCTGATTGCCCTGGCAAGGACTTTAGTTACTATGTTAAATAGAATAGGAGAGAGAGGACATCCTGGCCTTGTTCCGGATCTAAGAGGAAATGGTTTCAGTTTTTCTCCATTTAATATAATGTTGGCTGTAGGTTTGTCATAGATGGCTTTTATGATATAAAAATATTTGCCTGTTATACCTATCTTCTCCAGCATTTTATCATCAAAAGGTGTTGCACTTTGTCGAATGCCTTTTTAGCATCAATTGAGATGATCGTGTGGTTTTTGTTTGCCAGTTTCTTGATCTGTTGGATTACATTAATTGATTTCCATATGTTGAACCAGCCTTCCATCTGTGATATAAATCCCACTTGCTCATGGTGAATAATCTTTTTGATATGCTGCTGGATTCTGTTTGCCAGAATTTTATTAAAGATTTTTGCATCTAGATTCATAAGGGAGATGGGTCTATAATTCTCTATCTTAGATGAATCTTTTCCTGGTTTAGGTATCAGAGTGATGGTAGCTTCATAGAATGAATTTGAGAGTGTTTCCTCCTTTTCTATTTTTTGGAATAATTTGTGGAAGACAGGTATTATATCTTCTTAAAAGTTTGGTAAAATTCTGCTGTGAACCCATCAGGACCTGGGCTCTTCTCTGTTGGGAGACTTTTTATTACCTTTTCTATTTCTGTATATGTAATGAGCTTGTTTAGGACAGTTATGTCTTCTGGGGTTAGCTTTGGTAAGTCATATTTGTTAATAAATTTATCCATTTCTTCTGCATTTTCATATTTTTGGGAATACAATCTCTTGTAGTAATCCCTGACAATTTTCTGTATTTCGTTGTAGTCAGTGGTTATGGACACATTTTCTTTCATAATCCTTACTATGTTAATTTTTTCCTTTTTCTTTTTGATGAGATTGGCCAGAGGAGTGTCTATTTT
>VMDO01035530.1:0-15983 GCA_007922755.1 Pedetes capensis | reverse complement strand
TGTGTGTCTGTTTGTTTCACTTTCTCTGCTGTTCGGACTTGGACTGGTGATATTCTTTGACATGGGAGAGATGCCCTCTACCTCTCTTTAGAGCCTTGGCTTTCTGTATTTAATCTGTAATCAGCCTGCTGGGATCCTGGCTGACGTGCTAAGAAACCTTAGGCTGTAGGGCTAGGAAGACTTTCCGGACCCGCTCTGTAGGGATAATACCCCATCTGTAAATTTGGGGAGACGAGGCAGGTCACTCCCACCGCACGGCGTGAGGCCATCATCTCACTTTCGGTTTTGTTTGTGCACACCAGGGAATATTTTGTCTTTGTGCTGCAGCATTTGTTTTGGGGAGCATCTCTAGGGTCAGACATGACATAACTTCCGCCTCCATCCTAACCCGAGATGTTGGGATAGGATTTGGTTTGAATATGTTTTGTTCATTGTTGTCTCAGTTTGTTATTCAGTGTCTGTCTGTTCTGTGTTAACCCCCTGTGCTTGGCAATGTTTAGCTTTCAGGTTGTCCTTAACATCATGGGAACTTCATCATTAAAGCCAGTGACCCCTTTGTCTTGTATGTTGTCTCACTTCAGATTTGCTTTTTCTCCAGACACGGCGGCTGAATTTGGAGTCCATTTTATGCTGAACTTGAAAGCTTCCCTCCATGCCTAGTTCCTCTAAGGTAATATTAAGTACATAAAGTTTGCGACCCTCTGCACAACAGGGGAAACACTATTGTCAGTGCTTCTCTGCTGTTCATAGGGTTTTCAACGGCAGATTGATTTTTGGGAGGGGGTTGCCAGGTCCTTCTCCCAAGCCTACAGCTTCTGGTGTTCCCAGGTGGTCTCCCATCCAGGTACTAACCAGGCCTGACCCTGCTTAGCTTCCGAGATCTGACGGGATCGGATGCCACAGGGCTACAGATGCAGGCAATACATAAAGTTTAGGTTAAAAGAAAAAAGGTAAAATGGGACATGCTTCATTTTCAATTTTATGGTATGTGCATCAAGAATTGCTCTGTTCATCTTTTGTGTTTTTGCGATGTTTGTTCCCCTATCTATATTTTGGATTAGTGCAGGGATTGAGAAGCTGCACTATAGGGAGTCTGCCTGATTTTGGAATATGTGAGCAATGCTGATAAAAGTGAGATCTACCCACAGGAGCCTGGACTAGTCTCCAGCCCTGATAAGGCTTGCCAGTCGAAGACCCTGGGGAAGGCACCCCCTGAGGCAATCCAGAGCCCCAGGCTCAGTGACAGGCCTCCTCCCCTAATTTGTCTTCTGAATCTCTGAATCTATCTCTGGGATCACTCCTCTCATTCGTCTTTTGAATCTGTCTCTCTGATGTCTGACTCCCTTCTGGCCAGATTCTCTCTCTTCCTATGAGTCCTTCTTGAAGACTTGTTTTGCCTCTGTTGTAGTCCCTGACCTCAAGACCCCTTTGTCTACGCAGATTGGGGCCCTCTTTTTTAGGATGCTATCTGAGCAGGTCTTGGATAAGGAATTTCAGAGTCTCCTCTGCCATTTAGGGTATCCTCCTTCTGATTGCCTTTTTGGCCAAACTACTGTAATATGTTTGCCAGAGGACCACTCTGACCACTAGCATTTTCCTTTCTGTAATAAGGTGAGCTGTCACACCCCTCAGAGGTCTGACTGATTAAAGACCAGTTATGTTTTTTGCCTTTGATGGCTGTAAAGCACTAAGCCTGCTGAGTTGCTGGTTCACGTTTTCCGTCACCCTGTGACTTTCCCAGTGCAATTCTAGGGTCCACCCCTGGGAGGACTACACTCGGGTGATGTTGAGTCTTTTGTGGGCCTACTCTTATCCCCTGAGAGGTCACTCTTGGAGGCCTTACATAGTTACTAATGATATATACAATGGGAATGTCAGAATCTTCTTTTTCAGAAAAATCCTAAGCTCTTACATTCCTTTTGGAGTGTTTTCTTACCCACCAGCCTACTTGGGATGATTGTCAGCAATTCTTGCAGACTCTTTTCAAGTCTGAAGAATGTGAATAAATCCTGAACAAGACCCAAAAGTTGGTCTTTGGGCCCAACAGTGACACATTGCTGGACGGACAGGCCCAACTCACGCACGTTTTGCTTACTACCTGCCCCATCTGGGAACCAAATGCCGCTACAGGTAGGCTGAGTCTGAACACCTATCGCCAGCATCTCCTAGCCAGGTTATGAGGGACTGCTAGGAAGCCTATGAATTTGTCCAAGGTAAGCGTGATTCAGCAGGGCTCCTCAGTCTCCTGCTGTGTTCCTAGAATGTCTCCTAGAAGCATACCTGTCTTGTAGCCTATTGCTCTGTAGGCAAATAAAAATTGGAGGGCTATGAATTTGGCCTTTGTAGCCCAGTTGGCCCCAGACCTTAGAAGAAAGATCCAGAGATGAAAAGGATTTAAAGGAAAGAATAGGGAGGAACTTATATTGCCCTCAAGGTCTACAATAGCCAGGACTCCCCAGAAGATAAACTGTCTCTCTCAGCAAAATGGATAGAGGCAATCCTAAAAATTCCCACCCCTACCTCAGAGAAGCAAATGAGAGAATTTCTAGGTTCTGTGGGATACTGTCGCCTTTGGATTTTAGGATTGGCTGAGATGGCTAAACCTTTGTATACAGCCAGTGCAGGGACACATGAGCCATTAGTCTGAACAGCGGTGGAGCAAAAGGCATTTGATGACTTAAAACAGTCTCTGACCACGGCCCCTCCACTTGCCCCCCTCCCCCAATGTTACTAAGCCCTTTCAGCTTTTCCTGGCTGATAAGCAAAGTATAGCAAAAAGAGTTTTGATTGAACAGTTGGGCCCATGGAAGAGACTGATTGCTTACTTGCCTAAACAATTGAATCCAGTAGCAGCCTTGCTTACTTGTCTAAATGATTGGATCTGATAGCAGCCAAATGGCCAATGTGTTTACAGACGATGGTGGCTGTGGCCTTCTGATGAAAGAGACTGATAAGCTGACCTTTGTCTAAGATTTAACCTTTGAAGCCCCATATGCAATTGATGGGCTATTTTGGGGGGACTCCTGAGAAGTGGTTCTGAAATGCCAGGTTAACCCCATACCAGGCCCTGTTACTAGATCAGCCTTGGTTCCTAGATTCAAAAAGCCATGGTCCTAAACCCAGCCACGTTGCTCCCAGATGATAACCCTACTCAGCAGCTTCATGATTGCTTGGAGATTATTTCAGCCCAGCAGGGACATTGGCCTGATCTAAAGGATGTGTCTCTGCCAGACGCAGAAGAAACTCTCTTCACAGATGGGAGCAGTTTCCTCCTGGATGGAGTTTGCTATGCTGGCGCGGCCATGGTCAATCAAGATCTACAGGTAATACAGGCCCAGGCATTGGGACATGAGACTCTGTTCGATGTGCAGAGCTTATAGCTCTCACTCAGGTCCTGCCCCTGACTACAGGAAAGACTATAAACATCTATATGAATAGTAGATATGCTTTTGCTACTCTCCATGTGCATGGGAAAATTTATAAACAAAGAGGTCTATTAACCTCACAAGGAAAGACTGTCAAAAATAAAGAAGAAATTCTGGGACTTTTAGAGGCTGTTTGGCTACCTAAACGAGTGGCAGTTATTCACTGCAAGGGACATCAAAAAGGAGACAAGCTAGAGGGGAAGGGAGACTGAACAGCAGACTGGGCAGCTAAAGAAGCTGCATTAAAACCAGTGGGGACTGAGGGAATGATGCCTTTAATCCCAGTCCCAGTTCTCCCAGAAAATCCTAACTACTCAAAGAAAGAGGTTAGAACTTACCAAAAATAAAAATTGGACATAAGACTCTAGAGGATGATGAAGACACCCTGATGGGCACTATGTGCTTCCTAAGGCTTTGGGACACACTTTGATTACTCAGATCCACCAAGCCTCTCACCTGGGGATTACCCAACTAAGTCAGCTTGTCACCACTCACTTGGGACCTCCAGATGTGCTTCATGTACCCAGGTAAATGCCACCAGATGAATGTCTGAGCAACAAGGAGTAAGGTACTAGGGTAACCAACTGGGAGAACATTAGGAACTAGATTCTACAGAGATTAAAAGAAGCTGTTATGGTTATAAATATTTACTAACATTTATTGGCCCTATTCTGGATGGACTGAGGCATTTCCAACTATGTCTGGGACAGTACAAGTTCTATGTAAAGAAATTAATATAGGAAATAATCCCTTGATTTGGTCTCCCATTGTTTCTGGGGTCTGACGATAGCCAGGCCTTCACGGCCAGTATTTCTAAATTAATTAATAAAGCTTTAGATATAAATTGGAAACTCCATTACATGTATAGACCACAGAGTTCAGGAGAGATAGAAAGGATAAATAGAACTTTAAAGGAGACTTTGACTAAATTAACCTTGGAGACTGGTGCTAAGTGTCCTGACCTCCTACCTTTTGCTTTTATGCACGTGAGATGCACCCACACATCCCACATGAAGGACCCTGTAAACTAGTTGTCACATCATGATGATGTTACCTCTTGTAAGCTATAAAACTATGTTACCAGGACCTTTCTATAATGCTTGGAAACATGAACTCTGGGATGATTTTTCCTTATTTCCTTCTAATTATTTTAATTATGTATGTTAAAACTACCTGTATTTTTCTGACTGTCAGAGGAATCCACGTGAACTGAAGACACAGAAATCCAGAAAGTTAGGGAAATTTGAGAAAGATTATGTAGGTATTTGACAAAGTAAAAAGCAAGTTTGGAAAAAGGCCTATGTGGAAGTGAGAACTGAGGGTTGAGGAAAGTTGTATAGCTGATAAGCCAATGGTAAAAGAAAAAAATATGTATTTGCTTGTAACTGAGTTAAAAGCATTCAATGTTGAGATGTCAAATAGGAATCTGGCCAAACATGGACTAATACGTTATATGATGATGAAAAAGAAAGATATGATGATGGTAAATATGATGATGGTCCTGATTATAATAATAGAGAAAGCTATGGTGATGGTTATAAATCTGATGATAAAAATGATGGATATGATAGTAGAACATTTTAAAAACAAAACAAAAGACTATAGTTCTTAACAGGAGAGAGAACGAGGGGTTGTCAGGAAAGCTGCAGGTTACTTTGAGACAGTCCTCCCAAATGTATTAGAGAAACTGTAAAAATCTGCCACCGAAGAAATGATGATCCACAGTCAGAAAAGTAATTGCAACTTAAACAGGAAACCCTTCTTGTTCAGGACTGTCATAGTCACAGTTTGCAAAAATGCAGCTATTGATTAATGCAATGTAATGTCAATTAGATGTACATTCCTGAGGTCTTTTATCTGTTGTAGCTTTGTCTTTTCCTTCTTCATTACACCAGGTATATTGCCCCATAAATTATGGTAATGGTACCAGGAATAAAAGATTAAGGGATTTTTAACTTTTCTGCTCAAGTTTCAATTTCTTGACCTGGCGGGGGTGTGTGTTTCTCTGAAGAGGAAGGACGGTTGAAACTTAGTTTCCTGTGCCTTCCTGACACCCCTTAAGCTGTATAAAAACCCCAAGCCTCTCTACTTCGGGGTCGCCTTCCTTCCCTTGCTAGGGAGACTCTATGGAGGGTTGACCCTGGTGCCGGAAATAAAGCCTCATGTTTATTGCATCGATCCGCGACTCGGTGTCTCTCTGGGACCTCTCTTCTTGAAGATCCTAATTTGGGGTCCTACATTAGCACCCTGGCATCTGATCCTCCCTGATCTTGGAAGCTAAGCAGGATCAGCCTGATTAGTTCTTGAATGGGACCCTGCCTGGGAATACCAGGCACTGCAGGCTAGGGAGAAGGACATGGAAATCTACTCCCAAAACAATCAGCCATTTGAAAACCCTATGAAAGCAGAGAAGCACTGATAATAGTGCTGGGCATAGCACAGTGTTGGAGAGTGTTTTGTTCCGTTGTACATAGGGTCACTATGAGTCTGATTTGACTTGATAGCACCTAACAACAAAAAAACAAAAAATAATAAACTAACAATTAATAAATTATAATAGTCCATTTTTATACTACTATTTATGAAAAAAATTTTACCACTAGTATATTTTAATATATAAGATGTATCTTAAACACAATACTTACCTCTCTGGGGAGATATGACCTAACAGAGAATGTTGCCCTGATTTCCCTTCTTCACACAAATATAAGTTTTAAAATTCACAGAGATTAATTTTTTGTGTTATCTCTTTTTAGAGGTTTTATTTAAAAATAGTTCAAACGGCTAATTCCTTCCCTCCTTCCTTCCGCAGCACTGGGGTTTGAACCCAGGGCTATGGGCATGGTAGGCAAGCAATCCACCACTGAGCCACACTCAGGGCCCCTTTTCTATTTTACTACTACTTCTACTACTACTACTACTACTACTTCCTCCTCCTCCTCTTCCTCCTCTTCCTCTTCTTCTTCTTCTTCTTCTTCTTCTTCTTCTTCTTCTTCTGCTTCTGCTTCTTCTGCTTCTTCTGCTGCTGCTTCTTTTTAAAGACAGGGTCTCATTCAGTTGTGAATGTTGCCTTTAGTCTCAAATTTGGGATCCTTCTGGCTCAGTCTCCTGAGCTGCTGGGATTATAGGCATGTACCATGGAACTCAGCTCAAAGAGCTAATTCTTGTTGACTTAATAAAGAACCTTGCCCTGACAATGAAAAACCAGCATTATCATCTATACTGGTTTGAGACAAGAGAAACACTCAGTGTCCGTTATCAAGGTGACAGCTTCCTTTCTTCACTTGGATCCCATCACATGTGCAGCAGACCTGAGCAGACCACAGTCTTGAGCTTGGCAGTATACATAAGCGCTTCTTTTTTATTGGGCAAGGATTCAAGCATAGTCAGATGAAGTCTGAGTCATCACCCTGTTCTCTGACGCAACCACTGCACTCAGTAAAATATTTTCACTATTTTGGAACTGAGAAGAAAAGCAAACAAACAAGCAGAAAATCGAGGTAAAGTGGGTAACAGGTGAGAAGAAAGGCAACAGGAGCCTAAATATATTTACAAATTTCCCTCTCTGACATGTCAGTAGGAATGAACTGGGTAGACCTCTGCTACCTGCAGTAAGTGGTGATGAGAACAATGGGGAAAACTGAACTGTTTTGCAGGATGCTAGGCAAATGCTCTGCCCTTAAGTCAAACCAACCCTGCAATCCATATGTGTTAAGCCTCTGTACACTCTATGCTGCCATTGGTTAGAGGATGCCAATGCAGTTTGCACTTTTAAGGCATGTATGCTTCAGTGCATGTGCACACGTATGAGCAGACACAGACACACACTCACACCCCTCATGCTCAAGGCACGATATGGGGCTGCTTAGTGACCTTTGAAATGTCAGGGTACTAAAATGCTATACGCTTATTTTAGATGTGAAACTCAATGGCTTGATTTCTAATGGGAACAATTATCACACCCAGAATTCTGTTTTGACTTCTGGTTTGATTCAGTGCCCAGTTTTAGAGGTTTACTACAACTCAAACATCTTGAACAGCCTAAAACTTTCTCCCTAGAAGGTATATATTTGTATCCAGTGAGGCAGTAAATCATGGCTTCAATTCTTTTCTTTCTGTTATCCCTCTGAAGCACATGCATTAGGCTAGATGGCAGGCAAATTTGCATTCATATAAACCCTGGAAATAACCACAGTCCAGATGTGATGTGTTGGCTCTTCTTTGTCTTATCAGATGAAGACGACTTACAGATCCCTGAGGTTCATAGGCAGAATTTTGTTGGACCAGTAAACCTGGGATAAGGGAATATGGTGTGTTGATAATTTTGATAATATTTGCCATGTTTAGGTCATCATGACAATATGGCAGCTGGGTTAGTACTGGATATCATATCTTCATAATGTCATTGGCTTGGCTTAATGCAAATTCTTGTTATCACAAGCATCTACTTATTACTGCTGTCAATCTTGTGGAATTAGGAAAATTATTTCTATTATTCTAGTTTACATGAATAGTCTTGAATCCTGTGTATCAAGGGTGCTCAATGGAAAAAAAATCTGGGAAGATTCCAGAGCTTGGATTCCCTCTACATAAATCAGTATGGAGTGGAACTACAAGGGACATTGGGAAATGAGTTGCTATAGATGTTGTAGCTAATAAGCAGCCTAGATTAGTCTAACTTGAGCCCTCCTTGCTGCTGTACCTAGGAATTGACAGATAGAATTTAAAACAACAATGTGAATCCTAGAGATTTCAAATGCTTTGAACAAATGACACTTTAAATAAGCCCACTTTTATGGCCCTAATAATTCAGAGCACAAAGGAACTTTACTTCTGTTCTATACTAACTTCATCTATCTTATTTTTAAAATAGGGAAAACTGAGGGTCAAGGCTCTGTACTGTTCAATTTACATTATTTCTAGTATACTCTTACTTTTTAATTTATTGCTTTCTTTCTGACCATTCTTCCACTTGAGATATGGATTGGTAGAAAATGCTAATGCAGAATTATGATTAAAGTCTTCATGACATTGAGCCAGTACAAACCTCCAAATCAAAAGGAAAACAGGGCCCAAGCTATGCTATTCATTAGTTGTAAATGGCTCCAGGGCTTGGATTCAGTTATTCAGAAAATATTTACAGACAGTTTAATAAGAATAAGGAATAAAAAAAGAGTAAAATCACTAACTTAGGTGCCAATCATATGTATTGAATGCCTTTAATGTGCAAGGACCCTTCTAGCTACTTTATGACTTTATGTGCAAACAGGCACTGTTTCAGGCTTGGTTGTGCTTGCATTGGTTGTACACATGGCACTTGATTTCAAGAGGATCATGGCCTGAGGATGTAAGGCACATACATGGTATATCATTAAACTATATTGTATAGGAACAGCATGAGTTCACATAAGCTAGAGAGAGTAGTAGGGGTCCTGGAGGGCGGATGTGTCAGTTGTATCTGACTTGAGCTCCAAAGGACAGGCAGAGCCTTAATATGTTGGGACTGAAGGGAGAAACTCTTAGTGGGGAGGAGTGGGTCTAGTTAATGCAAAAAAATTCTAAATCTAGGACACTGAAAATATCTCATTTTAGTGGGAACAGACGATCAAGGCAGAAGAGCAGTGGTGTACTAATCAGCTAGTTCATATGATAAACATAAATACTGAGTGACTACTCTGTGGTCATCCATAACAATGCTCTGGGATATGGAAGTGAACACAATAAAGTCCCTATCTTCATAAATCTTTTATTTTAGTAGGGAGAAATGGTAGCCAGCCTTATTAGGATGGTCCCCAATGATCTCTACTTAGAATTTATAAGTTTATATAAGTCACTTCCTCATGAGTGTGTGACAGACCTAACGATTTCTAATAATAGAATATGGCAAAAGTGATGAGTAACCAAAAGCCTTTGGATTCCATCCCACTTTCTGTCTCTTCCTCTGTTCCTTTACTGCTGTGAAGAAAGCCAGCCTCTATGTTGTAAGCTGCCCAATGGAAAGACCCATGTGGCAAGGAAATGCTGGTGAAGACCTGAGGTCAGCCAGCAATCATGTGAGTGAGCTTGGAAGTGGCTCCTCTCCCAGTTATGCCTTGAGATAATTGTAGGTCTGGATAAAACCTTAAGTGCAGCCTTGAGAGAACCTCTGAGTCAGACTCATCCAAAGTAAAGCCTTGATTCCTCCTCATAGAAGCTAAGTGTGTTTGTTATTTTAAGTTGCCATCTTTTTGATGTAATGTGCTACACAGATGTAGATAATACAAGAGAGAAAAGTTAATATCTCTCCCTAGCTCTGTCTCTACATATCTCTCTCTCTCCCTCTCCCCCCACCTCCCCCTTGTGTATACATATAATCACTTGCAAGAAAAATTACTCAGGATGAAGTGGACTAATTGGGAACTGAGAGTTGCAGGGGGGAGGCTGGGAGGAGGTAGTGTTGTTATTTTGTACAGAGTGATTAGGGAATGCAACTAGGATAAAATGATATCTGAGGAAAGTCCTGAAGAAAGGAAGAGGAGCAAGCTATGTGGATTACTACAAGATATAATAGGTAAATGCTTCAGATTCTAACACCCTTAGGCAGAGAGATACGAGGTTTATCTGAGAAAGAGTAAGAGGGCTAGTATGGGTGAAGAAGGAGGTAGTTTTATAGGTAAGTAGTGAGGTTGACAAAAATATACAGGATGTTATAGGTCATGGTAAGACCACTGGAATTAATACTAAGTAAATTGGAACGTTTTTGAGTGATTTTGAGAAATGACATGACTTATATTTAAACATACATATGGATATGTGTGTAATATATGTACATTTTGTATAGGGTATATTTGTATATTTGCCTGGCTGTTATAAAAAATGGTACTATAGAAAGGCAGGGTAGGAAGTAGAGGCCCTAGAGGGTTAGGAGGCCATTGCAATAATCTTGATGAGAAATAATGTGTGGTTCAGGCCAGGGTAGTAGCAGCAGAGATAACTATTCTTTGAAGATGATTTATGAATGGATTTGATGTGGTATAAGATGGAGAGAGTGGAATCTAGAATGACTCCTATGCACTGATCTGAACATCTGCAATGAAATTTACATTTATTCTGATGGAGAACATGTCTTAAAGGTTAGGGGTTCTAGTGGGGGCAGTTACATCAGCAGTTCAGATTTCTTTATATATAGAGTTCAAATGAATTCTCAGATATAAAAGTAAAGCTGACATAAAACAACAAAAACAGAAGAAAGAACACGAAACAAAAAACTTTGGGGTATGAGTGTGGAGATCAGGAAATCCAGGCTGGAGTTATAAATTTGGGAACAAGTGAGGTACAGGGGATCTTATGAGACTGGTTCTTCTAGGCTGCATAATTCTAGGAGGCAACAGTCACATTCAGTTACTCAGTGTTATTTGCACTGGATACCATGAGAATTAGGACCACTGGGATTCTGAAAGGCAGTAGCCTTGCATGAGCCTAGATGATCCATCCCAGGCATAAACAGTAGAAAAGAAGGTGAGAGGTGCAAAGACAGGACCTGGGAAAACTATTACTTGGATGTTGGGACATTTATGGAGGCCTAGCTAGGGAAATTGAAAGAAATAGCTAGTGATACAGGGAAAGCATCAAGACAGAGGAGTTTCCCAGAAGTAAAGAAGTTATAGAAAAAACAAAGATTAATCAGTGTGCCAAATTAGAGATTAAAGCTGGCAAATATCATCACTTGTTTAATCAATGAGGTGTAGACCCTTCTGACTTGATAAAACTGATCTGTAGAATAGCATAATGACAGCCTAATTAGAATGGATTCAATAGAAAATAAGATAGGAAATATATACTACTCTTCCCAAGAAGTTTGCTATAAAGAAGAATATGGAAGTGGTAACTGTAGAGAAGTTTATGTTTATAACTTTGATTTCTGAGATTTAAAAAAATAAGTATTTTCATATTGATGGGAATGCTGCAACAGAGAGGAAGAAAGTGAATACACAGGAAAGGAAAGTAGCATTGTTGGAAGAACAGCATTATGTGAAAAGTGAGTTCTGAAACCATTGCACTGATATGGTAGTTGACATGGGATTAGAACATGGAAGTTGTATGTACAGGAAAAGAAGGAAGAACCAAGGAGGGTGTGGAGTACAAAGGTGGGTAAGAGGTTGTAGGGAATTTGTGAGATTTCTCTCTTGATTGCTACTATTCTATCAATGAAATAGAAAACATTTTTATCCTTTTGAGAGTGAGGCTGGAGTGGAAATATAGTAGAACTTAGAGCCAAAGAAGATATTTAATTGTTACCTCTGGAGAGTGCAAAATGACTGGACTACTAGCATGATTCCTTGAAGTCCCTCTTGGTGGTGATACAATTTCATGCAAGGCTCACATTTACAGCTAGAACAATTAGCATCATTATGTGTTTTTCTACAATGTGTTTCCTGACCTGAAGCAAACATGGATTAGATAGATAATTCGATTTAAGTAGGAACTGAGCTTTTGTCAAGTTAACATAATGGAAGAGAGGGACAAGGGATAGAATCTAAGGTATTTAAAGACAGAAACAAGGACAGGAAAAGGATGAGGGACACTGTAGTTTTACAGTAGCATCAATGGATTATAGATCCTTGTGAAAGGGTGGGAGTTAAACACTTTGTGTAGTGGTATTAAGGGAAGCAAGTCAGAGGAAATGCATGCTTTTGGAAAGCTGTGTAAATCAAGCCACATATTTAATGAGGAAGTATCACTGAAAGGAAACTTGAGATTTAGTCTTTTGTTAAGTAAAAGAGTTACATTTAGCAAATGGCAAAATGGAAATGAAAGATATATTTATCAAATGAAAGATAGTATTTGTTGCATGAGATATATGTAATTAAGAGAATGAAGAACAGGCATGAGACAAAAATCACAGCCAGAGTCTATACTACAGAACCAGGAAGCCCAGTCCATATTAAGTTTTCTTCACTGAGGAAGGGTATGTTTGAATAATCAATTTAATGGTAAAATGCATACACAACAATGCAAGTAGGGGAGAGGAATATGTGTAAAGTCCATAGATTTTATTTATTTATTTTACAAAGTATTCATTAGTTTCTATTGTGTTGTACTTACCTCATCATCTGAGACAGGTTATTCCTTGAGAATTAATCTGTGAAAAAGGGAAAAATAGAGTTCTCTCTATATATCACCTGAAGCTTGTGTCTCTTGTCAATTATTCAAACATTATTTTCCAGCTGATGATGAAATGAAGAAAATAGCCCCACTTAGATGTATAATGACACCTTATGCTTGGAGGGAGTATGTTCAACCTGATTAGTAGACCCAAACATTCTTGGGATTGTGTACTTCCTTATCAACTCTGACGGCAGGTAAATTTACCCTGCTGTACCCCCACAAGCTTTTGGAAAGCTGTATAAATCAAGGCATACATTTAATGCCCATGGGAAAGTATCAATGAAAGTAAACTTGAAATACATTATTCTGTCAAGTAAAAAAGTTACATTTGGCAAATGGTCATGCTGTGATATAATTCATAACTTTAACATTAGCATTTGAGAATGCTAGAAAAACCACACCATTAGAAGAAATCTTATATAATTTGTCTTCTGATTTCTCACCTCAAAGATATAAGGAACTTTTGCTACCTGCTTTCAGGAGTCCAGTAGTTTTGGTTATTATTTTGGAGATAACATTGTTTACAGGTAAAGGATGCCCCAATTTTTCATGCTTGCTCTCTGAAATGCAGTCTTCATCACAATCCAAGCTCACTCAATCCAAGTTCAGAACCACATAGATTGTGTGTCAGAACCTTGCTTGTGTTTTTCTAAACATAAGATTTATAAAATACAAGTATGGGACATAATCTCACTGATAATTTGTCAGGCCTTTTTTTTTTTTTTTTGTGGTACCTCGTGGTTGAACCCAGGGCCTCGTGCTTACATGTTTTGCAAGTTCTGTACCACTGAGCTATACACCTAGCCCATTTTTTTACTTTTTATTTTGAGATAGGGTCTTGCTAAATTATGCAGACTGCCTCTGGTCTTCAACTTGGGATTGTCCTGCCTCTACCTCCCAAGTCGCTGAACTTAATAGGCCTAAGCAATAGCACCCAGCTTTTGATGGACAATTTTTTGAAAAAAAAAATCAGAATTGTTTATAGGTCACAAATATGTAGCAATTTTATGGACATCTTGTGTATATTTGTGCAAAGCTACTAATTTTTTCTATCTCAATGTACTGAGTTACATCTTAGTATATCTGACAGATTTCTTTCCTGAATTCAAGGTAGGCATGCAAAATTGTCATTAATGCAGTTAAATTATCTGAAGAAGCAAGAATTCTAGTAACAAAACTCTTACACATTCTCATGAATAAGTCAATCTATATAAGAATAATTTTTATAATATAATATATCCTATAGTTCAATACAATATAGTATCAATCTAAAATGTTTTTCAGCTACTTTCATTTATGCTTTAATTTCAGATTTCCTAAATTATCAATAATTTAAACCAAATGACAGACACTGTAGAGGAAGAGCTGAACAACTTCCTTGCCCAGTAGAAAATATTACAATATCATTGCTATATAAAGAGAAGATTAAGGCTATTCAACTAGAAGATGGCATGGAAAAAATAGTACTACAGGGGACATATATACATACACACATACATATATATACAAATACATACACACACTATGTGTGTGTGTGTGTGTGTGTATGTATGTTTGGTTTTTTGCAGTACTGGGGAGCTGACTCCAGTACCTTGTACATATTCTGCAAGTGCCCTACCACCTCTGCCTCAAATTGTGATCCTCTTGCCTCTATCTCCCAAGTAGCTGAGATTACAGACGTGTGCCACTGTTCTTGATGTTAGTGATGTTTTAATAAACCTAATCAAGGAAGTAAAAGACTTCTACAATGAAAACTAAAACACTAAAGAAACAGAAGACATTAGAAGATTAAAAGATCTATGCTCATGGATTGGCAGAATTAATATTGTGAAAATGGCTATATTACAGAAGGCAATCTATAGAATCAATGCAATCCCCATCAAAATCCCAATGATATTCCTTACAGAAACAGAAAAAATATACCAATATTAATATAGAAACACAAATGACCCCAAAGAACCAAAGCATTCCTGACCAAAGAACAATGCTAGAGGTATCACAATACCTGATTTCAAAGTATACTACAGAATCATACTAAAAAAACAGCATGGTACTAACACAGAGACAGACATACAGACCAATGAAGTAGTGTACAGAGTAAATGGGTATGGAGCACACTGACCCTGGAAAGAATCAATTACTGGGAAGAACTACTACTCTGTTACATGTGGACATGTAAATGTTATTTTTTTAAGGGGTTGGGAAGTTTCATTTATCCAGATTTTGCTTTACCACCTGCTTGCTTAAGTGCCTGAAATTATCACAATGGACAACACATTGGAGTTTTAGCACAGACCATCTGCTTTTAAAAGGATCATGATTTAAGACATTGTATTCAATCAATATGTCCTTGACCTCTTTTTTTTTTTTTTCTAGTATAATGGTTTGAACCTAGGGCCTCATGCATGCCAGGCCACTGACTCACCACCACTGACTCACACCCTAGCCCCTTATTTATTTATTTGAGACAAAGTCTTGCTAAGTTGCACAGGCTGCCTCTGGCCTCAAGATCACAATCTTCCTGCCTTAGCACTCCAAGTAGCTGTGATGACAGGTGTGAGACATGGCACTGCCTACACTTACGTTCTTTTTCCTGCTTAAATTCTTGTACATCAGTACTGACTTTGATTTTGATTACCTTAATCCGCCCTGCTGTGGTATCTGATAACTTCAGATCTTGGAAGCTAAGCAGGGATGGGCCTGGTTAGTCCTTAGATGGGAGACCTTCTGGGAACACCAGGTGCTGTAGAAGAAGGAGGACTCAGCAACCCCCACCCTACCCCCCCAAAAAAAACCAATCAGCCATTGAAAACCCTACAAATAGCACAGAAACACTGACAATAGTGTTTGCCTGTTGTACACAGGGTCAAAATGAGTCAGACACTGACTCCAACTCATGGCACCTAACAACAAAAATCTGACTTGGCTCCTGCCTTAGTCCCTTTCTGCCTCATCTCTCTAATTCCATCCACCCTGAAAGCCAATTGTCGAAGAACATTCCAATGTGTTTTCTGGTCTTGTTTTTAAATGACTTTGTATGAAAGAAAGAAATATCCAAAACAAACAAACAAACACTGTACAAAGGGCTGCTTCATTCTGTTTCACTTCCTGGAGTTTGTTGTTGTTGTTAGGTGCCATCGAGTCGAGTCCGACTCATAACGACCCTACGTACAGCAGATCGAAACACTTGCCGATTCTGTGCCAGGCAAACAATCTTATTTATGTTTAAGCCCATTGTTGCAGACACTGTGTCAATCCATCTGGTGGAGGGTTTTCCTCTTTTGCGTTGACCTGCCACTCTTCCAAACATGATGTCCTTCTCCAGGGATTGTTCTCTCCTAACTACATGTCCGAAATATGTAAGACGCAGTCTGGCCATTTTTGCTTCCAAGGAGCACTCTGGTTGTACTT
>VMDO01035529.1:0-15997 GCA_007922755.1 Pedetes capensis | reverse complement strand
GCTGGGATTACAGGCGTGCGCCACCATGCCCGGCCCCTTATTTTTCGTCTTGAGATAGGGTCTCACTAAATTACGTAGGCTGCCTCTGGCCTGGAACCTGCAAACCTCCTGTCTCCACGTCCCATGTCTCTGGGATTATAGGCATGTGCCACTGCACCCTGCTTGTCTGCAACTTTCCCACCTACTAAGTGTTCCAATTTCACACCACATTTCAGAACAGAATCTTGATTATAACCATGGTTTCATGATGAACGTTGGTTTTATGAAATGGAGACTGAATTATAGCATTGCAGCTTTTATTTACCTACAAATGAGTTACTTAATATTCATTTTCATTTTTCCCAGATGAATAAAGCCTTTCAGGAAAAGTCTTCCATTTGCCTCTCACATGATTGTTGCCAGGAAATGAGAAACCCAATTGCCAGTATATCCTGAATATTTCTTGCTGACTTAACAATAGACCTAAAACAAGAGAGGGTCAAATAAAAACAGAATTATGGAGAAAAAACTAGCATTAACAACATGCAATGCTAATTTAGCACAGAACACTTTTATAACCAATTTGTTTTATACATCACTAGGGCGTCTATTCAATTAACAGTTACTAAATATTTGGCTTTTCTTTTGATCCCTCCCAATTTATAGTTATAACTGTATTTGAATACCATATATCCTATATTGCAGGCACTATTTCAAACATTTTATACATCATCTCAAGTTAAACTTACCTTTAGCTTCATGTTTCTATTCTTCTCCTGCTAACTGCCTTTCTTCCCTTTCTCTAGCTCACATTTTGTCTCTGGCTCCTCTTTTCCTTTGTTTTCTCCCATTATTTTTCTATTTCACCACTCTGACCTTGGAAAACTTTTTCCACTTTTCCTATGGTGCCCCTTTCTTCTTTACTGGCCTCTAGTGTATTGTGTATGATGATCAATGACAATTAAATTCTGAGTAAAATCACAAATAGATTGTCTTTCTTCTTTTTTGATCCCAGGGCCTTGTGCATGCTAGTCAAGAACTCTATCACTGAGCTACACTCAAAGCCAGGAATAGGTTTTCTTTAAAATACTTTTAAGTGGTTGTTTTTTGGTTTTGTTGTTTTGGAGACAATCTCACTGTGTCGCCCAGGCTGGCTGGTATGTAGACCAGGCTGACCTTGAGCTTCTGCCAGTCCTCTTGCCTCAGGCTCCTGAGTGCTGGGATTACAGACAAGAGCCACCATGCTCAGCTACTTTAAAATTCTTTTTTTGTGTGTGCGTACTGGGGTTGTTGAACTCAGGGCCCCACACATTCTTTGCAAGCTCTTTACCACTTAGCTGCACCCTAGCCCATTCTTTACTTTTTTAAATTCTGAGGCTGAGTTTCACTAAATTACGCAGGCTGCCTCTGGCCTAGAACTTGCGATCATCCTGCCTGTGCCTCTGGAGTCTCTGGGATTACAGGTGTTCACCACCTCACCTGGCCATTACTTCTAAGTTCTAATTGCCACCAATGCCTTATGACTTTTAGGTGCTCCAAGTCCTCACTGTTTTTAAAATTTTAGCCATTCTGGTGGGTGTTTTAGTTTGCTTTGCTCTGATCACTAATGTTTTTGAGCATGTTTTCCTGTGCTATTGGTCACTTACTTGTCTACTTTGGTGAAATATTCAAATCTCCTGCCTAATTTTTTCTTTTGCTTATTTTTGAAAATCGAGTCATGTATCTTGTTATTATCAAGTTGTAGAAATTTCTTATATATACAGGGTCTCACTGTGTAGGCCAGGCCAGACTTGATCTCACAATCTTCCTGCCTCAGCCTCCTAAGTGCTGGGATTATAGGCATGCACCACCACACCCAGCCTTTGAAGGGTTTTGAGCAGAGGACAACACTGATATAGCATTGAGGCTATAGGCTTTGCAGGTGGTTGTGGGGCTTCCATAGGAGACTAATTAAAAGACCATCATAGAAGACTAGGCAAGGGAAGATGATGATTTGGACCAAGGGGTATAGAAAGAAGTGATGAGAAGGGTTTGGATCCTGGAAATACTTTGAAGATAAGTTCAAGCCATTTTGTTAATAGTTTAAATGTGGAGTCTGAGAGAAAGAGGATTCAAAGATGACTCCAATACCTCTCGCTTGAGCTATTAGAAGAATGGAGTTACCAATGACTAGGGTGGGGATGTATGTAGGTATCTTACATATGTCTTACCTCTTCTCTATAGTGCCTTCGGGCTGGGATTTAGCTCAGTGGGTAGAGCGCTGCGCTGTAGTCTCTGAGGCCCGGAGTTCAATTCCCAGCACCGCAAAAATGGGAGAAGGGCCTGGCAATCCACTCCCAATGCAATCCCGAAACAGTCAGCCATTGAAAACCCTATGAGGGTCGCTATGAGTCGGATACCGACTCGACGGCACCTAACAACAACAACAACATAGTGCCTTCATGACAAGAAGCCCAATAAATATAATGTTTATAGCCAACATATATATCTAGTGTTTATGTGCCAGGCACGGTCTAACTAATATAAATATAAAACTGAATTCTTTAATGCACATTTATATTCAATTATTTAGTCTTTATACGAACCTAGGATATAGGTCCTATTGTTATCTCCACTTACACACACACAGACACTCAGCCCTATTTAACTTGTTTAGGAATGCACAAGTAGTAAAAAGGAAAGTAAAATACCTGTGGGTTTTGTGGGTTTTTTTTTTTTTTTTTCTTCATACATTTTCTCCTGATATAGCTCCTTTTTCTTTAAAAATAGTAGTTTTTAGCTGGGCACAGTGACACATGCCTGTAATCTCAGTACTTGGGAGGTGGAGGGAGGCCTGTGAGTTCAAGGCCAGCTTGGGCTACATATTGAGGCCCTGCCTAAATACATAAGTAGGTAAGTAAGTAAATAAATAAATATTGTTTTGATTTTTGAACATAGTTTAAAACTGAAAAAGCACGATGCTTTTTCAATCCATCCACTTCCCCTCCCACAAGCCCCACAAGAGGTCTAATTTCTTAAATATTCTTCCAGAGATAGCTCCCTTCATAAATAAGCAAACAAAGCCCAAAGCCAGACATGGTGGTGCTTGTCTATAATTCCAGCACTTGAGAGGCAGGAGGATCGATGCAAGTTTGAGGCCACCCTAGGCTGCACAGCATGACCTTGTCTCAGAAAAAGCTATAAATAAATAAGCAAGCAAACATGAAATAAAAGATCCCCCTTCCCTTTTTTGCAGTGCTGGATATCAAACCCAGGGCCTTGTGGATGTCAGGTAAGCACTCTACCTCAGCGTTCTACCCCTAAGTTACATCCCTGGCCCTTTCTTTTTGTTTTTTTTTTTTTGAGATAGGGTGTTACTATGTAGCTCAGGCTGCCCTCAAACTCACTATGTAGCCTAGACTGACCTTATATTTGAGACTCTCCTGCCTCAGCTTCCTAAGTGCTGAGATTATAGGCCTGTGCCACCACACATGCCTTCCCTGCCTTTCTCATGAAGGGTAATGTACTTTATGCACTGCTCTCTATCTTGACTTTCCACTTGGATTACTTTCCATCTGGTTATATCATAATTTACTTAATTAGCCCCCAATTAGTGGATACCTAGTATATTGCCTGCAGCCATATCACAGTGGAATCTGATCCTGTCAGATCTCAGTAGCTAAACAGTGTTGTGCCTGGTTAGTACTTGGATGCGAGACTGCTTCTGAACATCAGGTGCTGTAGGCTAGGGAGAAGGACCAGTCAACCCACTCCCAAAAAACAATCAGTCATTGAAAACCCTATGAATAGCAGAGAAACACTAACAATAGTGTTTTACCTGTTATACCTAGGGTCTCTGTGAGTCGGACACAGACTCGATAGCACTAACAACATCAAGTATATTTCAAGTCATTTATTATTATAAACAAGGATGAAATGAATTTCTTCCTATATAGCCATTTTGCAAAAGTGAAAGCTGATCTTAAATCCAAGATCTGTCTGATTTAAAAACAACTTAAACTCTATAACAACAAACATTTATACCATATTGCTTCCTATTATGTTGTTGATTGATTTGAGATGATTCTTCTTTTACTTATTATTTTATTTTATTTATTTTTAGACAGTTTCACTATGTAGCCCAGGGTGGCCTAAAACTTCCTATCCTTCTGCCTCATTTTCCCAAGTGCTGGAATTACAGGCATGTACTACCACACCTACCTGAGAAGATGATTTGTTACTCATCTCAATTTTATGAGCATACTCTATGCTTTGACCCCTGTGATGCTCAGCTCCCAGCCCCAGGGGTAGCCATTCCTGAATTCCTGTGAAATTCCTAAACATTGGGTCTCCTCATGTGATTTCCAGGAAACCCACCCACATTTGGATGACCCAGGTAACAGAGTCTAGGAAAGGCAAATAATAAACTCAGAGCACTTGAAAAGGTTTTCTTTTCTTATACGATTAAGGTAAATGTACTTTGGGAAGTAACCCAGAAGATGAAAGTGTCTGCCTCTAGCCAGTGGAAAATCTTTACCAAAGGGAGAGAATGATCAATATTTTTTTGTTTGCATTTTTTTCCCATTGCGGGGGATCAAACTCAGGGCCTCTCTCACGCTAGTCATGTTCTCTACTCCTGATCAGCCTGAGAGAATGGTCTGACTGCTGCAAAGATTGATTGCACACCAGCATCTTGAGCAATACACCACCTCATTCATCATGTGTGACACTTAACACAGATCATGTTTGTCTTGCACAACCTCTCTTTGTGTATGGGGCTAACTTTGCTCCAGATCTGAATCATTTCCTGTTAAAAAGTTACATCTACTTCATGGTATTAAAAGATCTTGGGACTTTTGATAAAACAGATGAATAACTCAGCAACTCTTACTCTGACCTTTGCTCTAGTTTTTGTTCTAATGATGTATACTCTCATGTGAACTTTCACCTAGAAATCTGATTCTCTGAAATTATTAATAGTACTGAAGGTGGACCTAATAATCCTTTTAACTCTACCCATATTTGAGATACCTAAAAATTTCATAAACATTATTAGCATGGACATTTACAGTTAAAACTCCTATTTTCTATCTCAGCCAGAGAAAATAGCATTTGTCTGTCCTTTTTTCCCTGTAGAAATAGAAATAATACTTTTCAAGCCCTTACCACATGCCAGGTATTGTGCTATGCCCCTTAGGTTTTGTTGTTGTTACTAGGTGCCCTCGAGTTGGTGTCTGACTCATAGTGACCCTATATACAATAAGTGAAACATTATTGTCATTGCTTCTCTGCTATTCATAGGGTTTTCAATGGCTCACTATTTTGGGAGTGGGCTGCTGGATCCTTTTCCTATGCCTATAGTACCTGATGTTCCAAATTGGTCTCTCATCCAAGTACTAGCCAAACCTTCTGTCAGTTCTACTGCAACTGCCATTTTCCACTGCCCCCAAAAGCCTTTCTTGTCTTTGTATCATACTTATCACCACCTTTACCCTCTACCTTCTTAGCCCAAAACTGGCAAAGTTGAGTTGGGAAACCAGCTGTCAAAACACAATACCCCAATATAATGATGTTCCAGATGTCATAATTCCTAACTGGGAAATGATAATAATAATCATTCCATAATAGTTAAGAATCTGCAGCCATACCATTCTTGCATCCAATCCCATCTAATTGCAGAAGCTAAGTAGGGTCAGCCTGGTTAGTCCTTGGGTGGGAGACCACCTGGGAATACTAGGTGCTGTAGGCTAGGGAGACGGACTTGGCAGCCCACTCCCAAGACAGTGAACCATTGAAAACCCTATGACTAGCAGAGAAGCACTGAGAATAGTACCAGGCATGGCACAGTTGTTGGGTAGTGTTTCGTTCTATTGTATATAGGGTCACTATGAGTTGGACCTGACTGGATAGTATCTAACAACAACAACAACAACAACAAATAGTTAAGAATGTTTTAATGAGTGCCACAGTCCTTATATAGAGGCCAAATAAGCTGGTAAGAGTAGTCAAACCATGTCTTGGGATTGGTTTGTGTTCTAGGGAGGCAATCGCTCATCATTTGCAATGTGAGGTCAGTGAAGCCTAGCTTTAGGCTGAAGAATACTTGTTTTCCCACCCCTAGCTTCCTAGAGAATTCCGATTTCTTCTGGGTTTCCATGGGAACCAGACAAAACTGGCTCACTCCTCTTTTTAGTTATCTCTCCTTCTTAAATCTTTATTAAACTCTCCATCAATCCCTCTCCAATCCATCCTTCACATTGCTTCCAGAGACCATATTATCCTAGTATAAATTCCTCTAGTAGCTTTCAGAATAAAGTTTATACTCCCGAGTTCATCATAGCCTGATCATATGGACTTTGCCTTCATAAGCCACCTCCTCACATACATCCTTCTTTTCACTCCTTTGAACAACTGCACCAGCTCACCCATGATCTAATTCTGCCCCTCAGCATGCCTTTCAAGGTCTCTCAGATCTACCTTTCTAGCTTCATTTTCTATCATCTTCCAAAATAAACCCTTTGTCTCAGCCTCATTAGACTAAACTCTCTCCAAGTAAGTCATGCACTTCCCTATTCCCCACTTGTTTTGTTGTTATTGTTGCTTTGTTTTGAGGTAGGATCTCACTAGGTAGCCTAGACGGGCTTTGAACTTGTTTGAACTTGCCATCTCTTGCCTCAGTGTCCTGAATACAGGTATGCACTGCCACACCCTGCTTTCAGTTTCTACTTTTTCTTAAAACACCCTTCTCCAAAGCCACCTCATTTGTGAGAACTTCCTCACAACAGTGCCCACACGCCTTTCCTTTACCCACCCCAAATGAATTTATTCCTTCAGCTATATCCTCAAGACATGATATATCTGATTCTCTGCTTAAACCACATTGCGTTTTCCACTTAGTGCATTTTCTTCTCTCCAATAGATTGTAGGCCCCTTAAAATTGAGGACTGACATTACCTACTTCATTTCTGTATCCCGTTCCAGGTGTTCAGAAAAAGATGGTGTTCATTGGGAATGCCCTGAGTAGGCTATTTCTTAATAAAGTAAAAGCCAGGCAACATTTGCTAAATCATTTGTTTATGAGGTAAGTCAACATAACAGGAGATACTACTCTCTACATTTTAATAAATGAAGTTATACTGAAAGGTGTGGCCAAAAGACTCTAGAGTGGCATTATCCAATATGACAGTGATGCCAATAGCAGCTATTGAAATTTAAATTACATGAGGCATGGTGGCCCACATCTGTAATCCCAGCACTGGGAGGGTGAGGCAGGAGGATGGAGAGTTTGAGGCCAGCCTGAGCTACATAGCAAGTATGTAGGTGCCTAGCAAGACCTTGTCTCAAAAAACAAAAGAAAAAAATTTAAATTAATTAAAAATGCATAAAATTAAAAATTCTAATATAAGGCATGGTGGTACCTGTAATCAGAACTTGGGAGGCTGAGGGATCAAGAGTTTGAGGCCAGCCTAAGCTATACAGTGAGATCCTGTCTCAAAAAATTTTTCAATTTTATTCCTTAGTTAACATTATCCATATTTCTTTTTTTCTTTCCTCTCTTTTTTCTTTTTTTCTTTCTTTCTTTCCTTCCTTCCTTCCTTCCTTCCTTCTTTCTTTCTTTCTTTTCGTGTACTTGAGGTGAACCCAGGGCCTTGCCGTTGCATGCTTTGCAAGTGCTGTACCACTGAGCTGCACCCTCAGCCCATTTTTTAAATATTTTTTCCGGTGCTGGGGGATGAACCCAGGGCCTCATGCTTGCATGCTCTGCAAGTGCTGGACCACTGAGCTGCACCCCCAGCACATTTTTTTACTTTTTGTGACAGGGTCTTGCTAAGTTACGCAGACTGCCTCTGGTCTCAAACTTGTGATCCTCCTGCCTCCGCCTCCTGAGACACTGAGATTATATGCGTGCATCACTGTGCCCGGCTTTTTTCACTTTTTGAGACAGGGTCTCACTAAATTACACCGACTGCCTCTGGTCTTGAACTTGTGATTGTCCTGCCTCCGCCTCCCAAATTGCTGGGATTATAGGCATGCACCACCGTGCCCAGCCATTATCCACATTTCAAGTGTTAAATAGCACATCTGGCCCTTAAGAAACTGTGCTTGTGAGCACATGAGGGTAACATTGATAATAGCATCATTTAGGAGAATAGCTGTTGATGTTTATCTCTCTCTCTCTTTTTTGGGGGGGGTACTGGTGGGTTGAATTCAGGGCCTCACATATGCTTTGCAAGTGCTCTACCATTGAGTTGCACCCATGGCCCATTTTTTAATTTTTTATTTTGAGTCACAGTCTCACTAATTTATGCAGGCTGCCTTTGGCCTTGCACTTTCCACTCTCCTGCATCTACTTCTTGAGTTGCTGGGATTACAGGTGAGCACCACCAGCTTGGCAATGATTTATTTACCTTTAGAATGATTTACCTTGGTAAGTGACTCAAGGTTTATAATAGAAAAAAGAAACCATTAGTAAACCAAATGTGTTAGAAAATGGCTTTAGGGAAAGCACTGCAATAGTCAGAATAGTATATCTTAAAAAAAAAAAACGATTGTCAAAAAAATTTCTTTAGGGCTTTTTCAAGATATTCACAGTAAAGATAGATACATACAGCTGATATTGTACAAAGCTATTCTTTCGGAAGCTGGGTTTGGAGGCACATGTTTGTGATCCTAGCATTTGTGAGGCTGAGGCAGGAAGATTACAAATTCAAGGCCAGCCTGGTAGACCCTCTCTCTCACCAAAAAAAAAAAAAAAAAGAAAGAAAAAGAAAAGAAAAGATATGGGCTTGGAGCTTTAGCTGAGTGGTGGAGCGCTTGCTTTACAAGTGCAAGCCTCTGGGTTCTGTCCTTAGCACTGGAGAAAAACAAAAGAGAGAGGTAAGCTTTCTTCTTATTTTTCGGTGCCAGAGACTGATCCTAGGCCCTTATGAAATCATGAGCTCTACCACTGAGCCACAGCCCCAGCTTCCCATCCTTTCTTTCCTTTCTGGACTCTCTTCCTTGACTTGGAGCCATATCATACAACTCCTGACTCCTATAATCTCCAAAGTAATGACTCCTAAAACAATCTTCCCCATCTGAGCTTTCTGTACATACAAGCAGCAGAGCTCTAGATGAGAAGTTGACAAATTTCACTGTAAAATGTAGGTAGCAAATAGTTTGAATTTTACGGGCCATAAGGTCTCTATCTCAGTTACTCAACTCTGTCATTATAGCATAAAGGCACCAGTGTAAAATCAAATGGGCATGGCTGCACTCAGTAAAATTTTATTTGTAAAAAATAGGCAGTAGGTAGGAATTGGTTGTGTTTTGCTAGTCCCTGCTAAATCACTGATTTTCAAACAAGAATCCCCTTCAGAATTTGTAAAGTTGAAAAGCGATAGAGGGGGAAAAACTGGGTACTTTGTTCCATTAACTGTAGCCAGAGCAGTTTAGCTTTAATCCATTTTGTTTACACAGCTGACTAATTTGCACAAAGGATTTGGTAGCCAGAAAGTTTGAAAGCCTCTTGTTTCCTTGTTCTCTGTAGTTCATTTTAGGTATGACTCCCTCACCTCCTTTAATCTAGTCACTGTGCTTTGATCCCTTTCTTTGCCAAAGTAGTGACGGAGTTGCCCACTTCTGATCATTTTACTTTTCAACATTCAAAGATTCACTCTGAGGCATTCCCAGTCTACCTCCTTAACATCTCCTTATTGTCCCTCCCGAGAAGTAGATATTTTCAATTTTCTGGGCCCTAGGGAGGAAGCAGTTTCTAGAAGAGGGCTTCTAACATAGACCAGCCACCCAGGGTTCTATGTATAAGGCTTCCCAAAGATGCCTTCCTTGTCTGTCTTCCTCTAACCTCTTGTTTGGTGATATCCTCAAATGCAATTGGCTTTACAGAATCATCTGTTTCACCACCAAGAAGCAGCCTCTCCTCTATGTTACTTCTATTGTTTGTATGGTTTTATTATTTTTTAATTTTAAAATTATTATTATTATTATTATTACTACTACTATTACTATTATTATTATTTTGTGCTGGGGATTGAATCCAGGATCTTGTGCATGCTAAGCATGTGCTCTACGATTGTGCTACATCCCCAGCACCCGGTCACGGAGCTTTTATTTGTCTATGCCTCAGCTCCCCGGTTGCATGAATGCTCCTAAGAGCTTGAGGCACATTAATGGATCTCTCCCTCCCGTATTGGCACCAGCTCAGTGCTGTATTCCATAAAGCCATCTTGAGGCAGGATAGGAAGACAGGGAAAATTTAGGGGACATGAGAAGGGAAAGAAGCCTCTCCCTCCGGAATCTGGGTACATCTTCTGCTGGCTGAGAGTAAACAACTTTAACTCAAGGAATCTTTTCACACTCCTACCAGCTGAAGGGCTGGGATTTGGCTCAGTGGGTAGAGCGCTGCGCTGTAGTCTCTGAGGTCCCGAGTTCAATTCCCAGCACCTCAAAAATGGGAGAAGGACCTGGCAATCCACTCCCAAGGCAATCCCGAAGCACTCAGCCATTGAAAACCCTGTGAGGGTCACTATGAGTCGGATACCAACTCGACGGCACCTAACAACAACAACAACCAGCTGAAAGTCAACAACTGCAACACAACTAAGATTGGTGGAAGATCACCTACATGGAGACAATGTTTTCCTAAGGGATCTCAAACAAGAATGTTAGTAATGACAAATGAGTATATTTACTTATGACCTAAATGTTTGTGACCTTTGAGTTTAACCAAAGTAGCCTATACACTGCATGCCATATAAACACCTTACAATTTCATTTTCTTTCTTTTTTTCTTTTGGTACTTGGGGGTTGAACCCAGGGCCTCACACGTTATTTGCAAGTATTCTACTGAGCTGCACCCCTGCCCATTTTTTATGCTACATCTTGAGATAGAGTCTCATTAAATTACACAGGCTGCCTCTGGCCTCGAACCAGTGATCCTCCTGCCTTGGCCTCCAGAGTTGCTGGGATTACAGGCATGAGCCATTGTACCTGACACATTTTTATTTTCAGAAGGAATCTTTTTAAGAAAAATAAGTAAACCAGCACATATATTTTTTATTTAATCTTTAACTTAATTTTAAACTTTGTTCAATCTGTATTTGGGGTTATAAATTACATCCTTGGAGCAATGTAACTTCCAAAGCCACAAAAACCCATGTATAGCTATTGTTAAGAAGCTCAGGTGTGCTTCTCTTCCTTGAGAAGCCCATGTCCATATCTATATGAATATGTACTATTATTATCACTATCACTATTATTATTATTGTACTTGGAGGTTGAACACTGGGCCTTGCACATATTTTGCAAATGCTCTACGACTAGGCTGTATTCCCAGCCCATTTTTTGTTTATTTTGAGTCAAGTTCTCGTTAAGTTATGCAGGCTGCCTCTGGCCTCAAACCTGCAATAGTCCTGCCTCTGCTTCCTGAGTCGCCATGATTACAGGCATGCACCATGGCACCTGGTTTATTATTCTTTTAAGCATCTCTTTTCTCTCCAAAGGCCCATACTTAAATCGAATGCATATATTGTGTCTTATCTCTACTTAATAAACTCTTTTTGTTTCACTCTGAATTGTCCTAAAATTCATTTCTGTAATGAAGTCAAGGACCCTGTTTGACCTGAGTAGGGGTGCATAGGAGGGGCAGCTCCTCAGGTTTCAGGTGGCATTGCTGCGCTGCATCTCCCACTGCCACTGACAATCTGACCTCTTTATTTGGGCAGAAGTTTGGCATGCCTTTACAGAGTGTACCCCCCTCCCCAATTCTTCTTCACCTGCCTGTCAGTCACTTCTCACCTTCCCCATCACCTGTAGAAGGCCACAGTTACAATGCACAGATGTTCCCTGTTGTTCTGAGATTATAAAAGGGCTTAGTTGACAGAGGGAGCTAAGAGAACAGAATCCAGGGAAACTAGTAGTGAGAGAGACAGGAGAAAGGGACTTGAGAGGAAGAAACAAGACCAGAAACCTTGGGTGTCAGGCAAACTTAAGGCCTCTAGCTTTCAGGTCAAGGTCTAGGTTATAGCAATTGCCAGTGCCTTTGAAAGAAACTTTTGCAGGGGGGAAGAGAGCAGCAGGTCTTGGGAAAGAATATGTACATGTTTAAAATTTACAGCTTTTTAAATTTAGGTAGATTCCTGACCCCCTGAACCTCATCTATGCATAAGGAACAAGATATTTATTTATTTATATATTTTGCAGTACTAGGATTTGAACCTGTACCTCATGCATTCTTTGCAAGCACTCTACCACTGAGCTGCACCCCCAGCCCATTTTTAATTTCTTATCTTGAGATAGGGTCTTACTGCCTGTAGTCATACCACTGTGACATCCGATCCTGTCAGATCTCAGAAGCTAAGCAGGGTCAGGCCTAGTTAGTACTTTGATAGGAGACAGCCTGGGAGCACCAGGTGCTGTAGGCTTGGGAGAAGGACCTGGCAACTCACTCCTCCCAATAACCAGCCATTGAAAAACCTATGAATAGCAGAGAAGCACAACAATAGTGTTTTGTCTGTTGTACATAGGGTTGCTATGAGTTGGACACCGACTCAATGGCACCTAACAACAACAAGGGTCTCATTAAGTTATTCAGGCTGCCTCTGGCCTTGAACCTGTGATTCTCTTGCCTCTGCCTCCCAAATCATTGAGATTACAGGTGTAAGCCACAGCACATGGCAAGATATTTATCTTTTAAAATTCTTGGAGGGGTAGAATTAATGTCCCTGGTACAGAGCAGGGTTCAACAAATGCTGTTACAGGTTGAGAAGTAAGGGAATGAAGATGCAAAGGAGATCTAAAAACAGAAGCGGAGGAAGAAGTAGAAATAGTTCTTAAATGTCATTAATTATGCATGTGCTTTTTTTTTTAATTAAGTCTCTCTCTTTTTCCCATTTGGGAGCAGAAAACCATTTTGACTTCTTTTCAATCATAGTTAAAGTAAGCTGGTCATGATGGTGTACACCTGTAATCCCAGCACTGGGGAGACTAAGGCAGGAGGATTGATACATATTCAAGACCAGCCTTGCTTATACAGTGAGACACTGTCTCAAAATAAAACCAAAAAAACAAGGCAAAACACAAATCATAGTTGAGGTGAAAATGTACTTGTTAAATTTTAGGTTCTCATTCAATGGGGCTGGGTGGGTCTGAAATTGTACATTTATGAAGTCATGTTGCTGGTCAGCATGGTGATGCCACTGGTGCTGACCCAGGAATCATGCTGTGAGGGGCAAGGTTGTTCTTCACACATACTGTTGAAATAAAGAAAGATAGAGTCTGCTGAGCTGCCTCCTGCTTCTCTCCCATGTCTAAACTATACTGTACTAAAGCTCTCAAGAAGAATGAGGCCAGGTAGGGGAGGTTAAAATCTATCAGAGAGTGCAGCACCACGTGGGATTATAGGGTCAAAAGGTAGAGAAACTGTAAGTGAAAAAGTTGTCCTCTGGGATTTACCTGTCCATAGCTAGTTACAAGAAACTACATTTGGACTTTGGGTGAAATGCTCAAATAGAAAAGGATTGAGAGGCAAGACAGCATGCAAATAAAGCTTTTGCAACAAACTATTAACATTTGGCACAATTTTGTCAGCAGTAAGATGGGAATAATAATAATAATAATAATAATAATAATAATAATAATAATAATACCTAAAGCAAATATGGAAAATTAATTTTATGTAGTTAAGTAAAAATCTCATCCCATGAAATGCCCTTGGAAGGGCTAGGGATCTATAGGGATATAGCTCATTGGTAGAGAGCTTGCCCAGCATGCACAAGGACCTGGGATTGATCCCCAATGCCAGGAAAAAACAAAAACAAAAACAAAAACAAAACAAAACCCTCCATAAGTCCTCAGAATCAACTCAGATGCAGTCTGTCAGAGCAGACTCACAGTCCCTTAATAATGAATCTCTTTGCCATGCTGTTAATCAGGGGAGTAAAGCCTAAATAAACCCCCTAGCTTCAGGAGTTCTTATTGATTGAAAAATCACTAATTTTGTAGGTAACACAGCTGGGCAATACATTATAAGTTTCCCACTAACTTTGTGGTAGACAATGTCTCTGCAGTGTGGGTTATGATAATGGTTGCCTAGCTTTCTTTTTAGGACTCAGAGTCTGACTTTGTCTTCACTTGGGCCTGTAGATGTCCATGGGTGATGGGAACAGGATGAGAAGACTTGTCATTTTTCTCTTCACATTATGCCTGTCTTCTTTGTTGCCTTAAACTTCAGATCAGATTCTGCTCAGCTCTTCATGCAGACATGTTGATCATTTGAGAAATGTTTTGTTCAAAACAGTAATACAGTGTTAATTTGACCTATATTTCGATTAGTCTCTGTCTTCTCTTCAAGGCTAAAGACACCTAGCAGTCACCATGATTGAAAACACCAGACCATGAAAGGAGTGAAAAGAGGTGGCACCTGAGTTCCTGTAAGTCCTCTGCCCATTCCCAGAAAAGGCATGAATATTCCTCCCCCTTATTAGTCCATATCTATCCCTCATCATTCCTATCCTGTATCTGTAACCCTGCCCCTCTACCCTGCCTCCCAGGGTTGAGAAGTGGATTTGTGAGCAGAACTCCCTCTTCATTATCCTTTGGCCACTGAATAAACCCTTTCTTTGTCCCCAGTACTAATCTCTCTGACATTAGTCTTTCCATGGAATGAATTTCTGGACCTGGTTTCAGTGACACTTCAACCTCCCTGTATGTTTGAAAAGATCTTCATAATAAAATGTTAATGGTAGAGCACATGCTCTGCACTCTCTGATGATGTAGGTTTGCTCCCCAGCACTATAAAAATGGGAGAAGGATGTGGCAGTCCACTCCCCAAAATAATTCCGAAACAATCAGCCATTAAAAACCCTCTGAGGGTTGCTAGGAGTCGAACTTAATTCAACAGCACCTAACAACAACAACAAACCTCTCAGGGTTTCTGAAATGAGATAAATCAGAATTCGTAGATATATTTAAGCAACAGCCTAGCCCTTCCCATGGTGCAGGGGCACACACTTATAACCCCAGTGACTACAGCAACTGAGGAGGCTAAGGCAAGAGGATCTTGAGTTCAAAGCCAGAGGTAGCCTGTGTAACTTAGTGAGACCCTATCTCAAAATAAAACAATAAAAAATGGATTTGAGGTACAGTCCTGTGGTGAAGCACTTGCAAAGTATGTACATAGCCCTGGGTAAGATGTATGATGCGGTCTGGCCATTCTTGCTTCCAAGGAGCACTCTGGTTGCACTTCTTCTAAGACAGATCTTTTGGTTCTTTTGGCAGTCTATAGTATATTCAATAGACGTCTCCAGCACCACAAATCAAAAGCATTAATTCTTTTTCTGTGTACCTTGTTCGATGTCCAGCTTTCACAACCACATGATGCAACTGAAAATACCATAGCATGAGTCAGAGGAACCTTCGTCTTCAATGTGACATCTTTGCTTTTCAATACTCTAAAGAGATCTTTTGCCACAGCTTTTCCTAGAGCAATGCGTCTTTCAATTTGAGGACTGCTGCTTCCACGGGTGTAGATTATAGAGCCAAACAAAGCAAAATCTTGGACAACCTCAATCTTTTCTCCATTTATTGTGAAGTTGCATACTGACCCAGTTGTAAGGATTTTTGTTTGGTTGATGTTTAGTCGTAACCCATATTGAAGGCTATGATCTTTGATCTTCATCAGTAAATGTTTTAAATCCTCTTCATTTTCAGCAAGCAGAGTGTGTCATCTGCAGGTTGTTAATGCAGGTTGTTAATGAGTCTTCCTCCAATCTTGATGCCATGTTCTTCCTTATAAAGTCCAGCTTCTCGGATTATTTGCTCAGCGAATAAATTGAAGAGATAGAGTGAAACTATACAGCCCTGACGCACACCTTTCTCAACTTTAAACCACTCAGTGTTTCCTTGTTCTATTCAAACAACTGCCTCCTGGTTCATGTACAGATTTCTCATGAGCACAATTAGGTGTTCTGGTATTCCTATTTTCCGAAGTGTTATCCATAATTTGTTGTGATCCACACAATCAAATGCTTTTGTGTAGTCA
>VMDO01035528.1:0-15996 GCA_007922755.1 Pedetes capensis | reverse complement strand
TGGATACCGACTTGGACAGCATCTAACAACAACAACAACAACATTTTATATGTTAAAAATACAAACTCAGAATGAATAAAGTTGGTAGGTGACAGAAATGAATTACATATAGATTATCTAAATCAAATGGGAGAAGGGCCTGGCAATCCACTCCCAAGGCAATCCGGAAGCACTCGGCCATTGAAAACCCTATGAGGGTTGCTATGAGTCGGATACCGATTTAATGGCACCTAACAACAACAACAATCTAAATCAAAGCCCATGACTTTCACGTTAACCACATATTTGTTTACATTGCAACTGCATAATAATATGGAATAACATAAGATAATCACAGTAACAAAAGCTGAATATATGAACACAAATTCAAAATAGCTATGAATTCAGATCCACAATTTTGAATAATCCAGATTTTTCCATGTGTTTGGTAATCTATATGAACTGTTATTGTTGTTGTTAGGTGCCATCAAGTTGAGCCTGACTCATAGCAACCCTCACAGGGTTTTCAACAGCTGTTTCGGGATTGCCTTGGGAGTGGGTTGCCACATCCTTCTCCCATTTTGTGGTACTGGGAATTGAACTCTGGACCTCAGAGACTGCAGAGCAGCGCTCTACCAACTGAGCGAAATCCCAGCCTGCTATGTGAATAACATCCTAGAATTTTATATTGTACAACTTGAATGTGTATGTGAATTTATCAAGAATTGAATAGTGTAGCTTCCTCATATGCTGGAGGATTTGGTTGATAATATTTTAAGTAATACTCTTTCTAAATGTACTGATATTTAGTGTTCACTTTTGTCCTATTTAATATAATGCAAATATTTTAAATTTTTATTAAATTTACTTTAAGTAGTACATATGAATATAAAAATAATGCATATTAATCAGGTATCATGTGATGTTTTCATACATGTGTATTTTGTGTTTTATTTAAAATCAAGGTAAATGTACACAGTACATAATTATTATCTACAATCACCCTACTATACAATAGCCTACCAGAACTTCTTGTTCCTCTCTGACTGTATGTTAGTACCCATTGATCCATCTCTTCCCATCCATTCCTCCCATTTATTCTCTTCAGCCCTGACAATCATTCAAAATGTGACTTCTATTGCCATACTGTTCTCCTAATAATCATACACATTTTATTAATGCCAGAAAAAAAATAAGTTAGGAGTTTATTCATTATAATCTGGCAAATCTGCTATTGATACCAGTTTTTTTGTATTTGTTTTTTTAGGGATAGCTGTTTTGTTAGATGTAAGAAAATATTACATATTTGCTTTAACTTGAATTTCTTTGGCTAATAATGAGGTAGAACATGTTTCATACATTTATTTGGAATGTGTCTATTTTCATCAAAACACTTTTATCATCTGCCCATGTATCTGTTCAACACTAGATATATTTTAATTAATTAGAATGAGATAGTATATCAATGGGCTGGGATTTAGCTCAGTTGCTAGAGCGCCACTCTGCAGACTCTGAGGTCCCAAGTTTGATTCCCAGCACTGCAAAAATGGGAGAAGGACATGGCAACCCACTCCCAAAGCAATCCCGAAACAATCTGCCATTGAAAACCCTATGAGGGTTGCTGTGAGTCGGATACGACTCGATGGCACCTAACAACAACAGCAAGTATATCAATACTTCATAAACATTTCAAGTCATAGACTCCATTTGATTATCTGCTTAGAATAATGAATATTTTCCTTTCAAAAAATGTTTATACAAACATGTTTCCATACAGTTGCACAGAGTTGATTGACCTCTCTGTGGAAGGCTCCTAATACTGTGAAATCCAGTCAAGGATCATTATTGCAAAGGAAGCTACTTACCCTTAGTTAATAAATTAAGATATTTTCCCGAGGTCATATTCTTTCTTAATTTTTATTTTATTTTCATTATGCTAGAATTTTATATGTTTACATCTATACATTTCCATTGTTATTTATCATATTGCTTAAAAGTTGATAATTTTAAGCATGATCAGTTGCATATTTACAGTGATTCTAAAGTGGATATGTATCATACATATATAAATCATTATATAGCCTTTTGAATCTTGAACAAGATGGACATTACTGTAGACACATAGTCTATAATGAAACAGATTAATGTGACATCAGCAACAAAGTAAATGAAAAAGAAATAAGGTAAAATCTGTTTTATTATGAAATGACTATCTACATGTTCTTGTTTAGGCATTTCAAGTAGCACATATTTCTTCTCATTCTTCTCTAGCTTTTTTATAACTAATTTTCTTTTACTAATAAATTTTTGCATAAGCATATTAATGTGAGGAGCAAAAAAGAAAAGTTCTCAGAAAAATTTACTTAAAAACTGTTCCCTGGAGATATTAAGTAGCAAAAAACTACTACTTCATAAATTGCAAAAAGTGACCAACATTTTATTTTATTCTCTCTTTGGGAAAAAGTCCATATAAAATTAGCTCTCTTCCATGACATAAAATTTTTACTTCTTCTCAGAATTAATTAACCCCTTCTAATAAAGTTATTTTTTATTCTATGTATATGGCCCTTTATATTTTGTAAGATTAGTGCATTGACCTTTCACCCTATAATTAACTTTTATAGTCCTGAACTCGAAAGGAATATAAATGTGGCATATATTAAATTGTGACATTCATGATTCACAAGAGCAAGTTACTGCAGAAAAATGACATCAAGCAAACTGAGACTATTAAATCAGACAAACTGATTTCCAGTCCCACTTCAGGACTTAATAAAATTATGGTCTTAAAATGACGAGGCTTCAGTCTCATTTTCTGTGAATGGAGGACATTAATCACTTTTTAACTCATGGAGCTACTTTTAGGATATAATGAAATTATTGTCAGGTGCTATGGCACACACCCCAAATCCCAGTAACTTGTGAGACTAATGCAGAAGGATCACAGGTTTGAGTCCAGAAGCAGCCTGTGCAACTTAGTGAAACTCTATCAAAAGATAAAATGAAATAAAATAAGACAAGGGCTGGATGTGCTTCTCAGTGGGTAGAACACTTGCCTAGTATGTGCAAGGCCCTGGGTTGAACCCATCAGTACTGCAAAATAAATGAATACATAAATAAAATTATTAACATAATTATTTATACAACAATTATTTGCAGAATATATACTATGTGCTTGTCTTTGGACTTGTTGCTGAGAATATAAACAAGTTTTAATCTTGGCAAAGTTTACAGTCTAATAGAAAACAGACATATGATAGAGAAAAAGGAGAATTTTGCATGAGCAAGGTTATATATACGAAAATGTTATTATAGGAGTATAGCGAAAGGGATATGTAGCTATCTGGGTGTGGGGGAAGGTAGTTTAGAGAAGGCTAGGTTGAGTCTAGAAGGATGAATGGAAGTAAGGAACAGACACAACTGGGAAGGAAAAGATGAATCTTGCTGAGTAGGGAGTAAGGGCAAAGATACAATATGAAGAAACCAAAAATGTAATGCCCTTTGCAATATGCATTTCCATTTTGTTGCACTCTAAAATATGTGCAGGAGGTTGGCATGGGATTAAACTGCAAAGGAGGTTGGTATTAAGATGTGAGAGAATCTCTATGTTATGACCCCTTCTCCTTATCTGCCATCATAAAAGACAATGTAAGTGAGAACTTTTAAAAATTGGAAACAATTCTATGAACATCAAAAATTATCCTCATTACACAAAGCAGAGCCCTCGCCGCCGCCTGCCCTGCAGACCAAGTCCTGCGGAGCTTCAGCGAGCTGGTGCACGCCCACAACCACAGCATCCCCAGGCAGCAGCTGCAGGAGTTCGTCCAGCAACACTTGCAGCCTGTGGGGCATGAGCTGGAGCTCTGGACCCCCGGGGACTGGAAAGAGAGGTACAGCCACAGACAGGGGGTAAGAGAGCGCCCTTCAGGCAGGGCTGCCTCTCTGAACCCTGCGGGGCCCGTGTACTTCCAGCCCCCGCTTCCTGCAGAAGATCTCTGACGCCAAGCTGCGTGTCTGGGCAGGCCAGGTGCACCAGATCTGGAAGAAGCTGGGAAGGAAGGTAGCAGTGACTGGGGCCTGTCCCGGGGCCTGGCCCATGGCACTGGGCATGAGAAAGGGCTGTGCCTGTTAGGGGTCCACAGCACCCCAGGGCAGAGAGATTTCCTGAAACTGCAGCACCCCACCTTAGTCTTCAAATAGAAGCCATCTAGAAAGTCTGAGCCTGCAGCTGTAGCCCTGTGGCATCCGATCCTGTCAGATCTCGGAAGCTAAGCAGGGTCAGGCCTGGTTAGTACTTGGATGGGAGACCGCCTGGGAACACCAGAAGCTGTAGGCTTGGGAGAAGGACTGTCAACCCCCTCCCAAAAATCAATCTGCCATTGAAAACCCTATGAACAACAGAGAAGCACTGACAATCGTGTTTCCCCTGTTGTACAGAGGGTCGCTATGAGTCGGATACCGACTCGACAGCATCTAACAACAACAACAACATGATCTGTACCTAAACAACAGGTTTTCATGCTCATAGTGCCCTGCTGTTTGTTTTAAATGCATTTGGGGAGTATTTTTTATTTTATTCATTGATTTATTAGTACTTCATGTTAATTACATAGAATGGTTTTCATTGTGATATTTTCATACATGCATATAATATGTTTTAAACATATTCACTCCCTTATTATCCTCCCTTACTCTCTCCCCACCTCCTGGTCCTCTTCTCTAATGGTATCCCTGCTACTAGAAAGCAATTTTAAATGACATTTTTGTTAGTTAAGATGTTAATTGAAGATCCGCATCACTTATGTGACATAAAAAAAATCAAGGTTTAGGCATAGAAGGGAATATTAAAGTTGGTAAGGGTTTAAAAATACACATAGTGAAACATAGAAAGAGATATGAGATTATTTCACTCGTAAAAGGAATATGAAGTAATATGGGAGAGCTGTTAGGGTCAGTCTATTTGTTGCCTCTACCAAAAAGGAGAGAAAAGAAGGAAATGAGAAATATGGAAGATTAATGGTAACCATTAGATAAGGTTATGTGATACTATGGAGCATTATGAGGGAAGATTCCAAATTCAGGGCATATTTAGAAAATGGATTTACCATGCTATTAATGCTACAAAATGGCAATGCAGAGTAGAGGAGGTTAGAATGGAAAATGGTATGAAAAATGCTTTGCATCAAATCTGAGTAATAAGCTTTGATCATAGGATTTTAGATTTCTAGAACATAAATTGACATTAGTGGTCAGTTTGTAATGAAGTGGTCCAAAATAATTAAACTTCTACACAAAGAATAGAGAAATAGTGTCAAAGAGGTCTTCTTATTTTCCATTAACTCTACAATTAATGCAATGCAGCTTTCACTGCTCAACATCCAAAAAAATTATTTTATATAACATTATATCTGGATAAGAGCTACATTCTCAGCACTTAGCATAGAACGTGTTACATAGTAATGCTGAATAAAGGTGTTTTAAAATAATGAAGCCCGTATTTACTTTTGAGTCCCCTTCCCATTTTTCTTCTCAGCAGATATTAATTCTGTTAATCTGTGGTAAGCAGGGTAATGTTTCCTCAAATGATGTGGATGTTTTAATCTCTGACATCTGTGAGTAAGTTATGTTACATGGGAAAGGGGAATTTATGGTTATCCATGGAACAAGACTTGTTAATCCACTAACTTTTGATAGGGAGATTATCCTGAATTATCCAGGTGTGCCAAGAGCAATCACCAGGGTGATTAAAAGGGAAACTGGGTGGCATGAGAGGAAGAATCAGAGATAGTAGCATGATACTGACTTTGGCTAGTGTGCCTAGTTTTGAAGATATAGGAAGAAGGCCATGATCCAAGGAATGTGAGTAGTCTCTAGAAACTGGGACAAATAAGGATATATATAGATTCTCCTCCTGGAACCTCCAGAAGGCACAAAGCCCAGCAGGTACCTTGATTGATTGCAGCCCAGTGAGGTCTATTTTAAATTTCTGACCAGAAGTGCTAAATAATAAATTTATATAGTGTTAAACTGATAAATGTGTAATAACTTTTCTTTTGTTGCAGTACTGGGGGTTTAAACCCAAGCCCTTACCTTTACTTTGCCAGTGCTCTACTACTGAGCTGCACTCCAGCCCCATTTTTATTTTTAATCTTGAGACAGGGTCGAAGTTACACAGTCTCTATCTGGCCTCAAAAATTGCAGTCCTCCTGCTTCCACTTCTGGGGTAGGTGGGATTACAGGCACGTTCCACAATGCCCAGCTTTGTGATAACTTTTCTAACAGTAATGTTGTTGTTGTTGTTAGGTGCCGTCGAGTCTGTATCTGACTCATAGCGACCCTCTGTACAACAGAGGAAACACTATTGTCAGTGCTTCTCTGCTGTTCATAGGGTTTTCAATGGCAGATTGATTTTTGGGAGGGGGTTGCCAGGTCCTTCTCCCAAGCCTACAGCTTCTGGTGTGCCCAGGTGGTCTCCCATCCAGGTACTAACCAGGCCTGACCCTGCTTAGCTTCCGAGATCTGACGGGATCGGATGCCACAGGGCTATGGCTGCAGGCTTCTAACAGTAATAGGAAACTCATATATGCTGTATCATCTTTAAAGCTTTTTAAGTCAAACAACAAATTTGCACTGACTCCTACCAGTGGTAGAAATACAACTTTGAGACAGGTAATATTCCTACCCTTTTATCTTCATTCTTAGTGAGAGAAGGAGACACAAAAAAGGAATAGATAAGTAGCTATAGACAGACAAGTAAGTTCTCTGATTGAAAACATACAGCATTCTGCATAAGTATATATTAAAGGAACTAACTTGAAAAATTCAGTGTTCCTTAATGAAGTAATATCTCAGCTGAGTTCTGGAAGTTAATTAAGAGTAGAGAGGAAAACATGGTAGAAAAGAGAACTCCTGATTATTAAAAAAAAAAACTGCAGGTACATCTGTCAGGATGTAAGAAAAAGGCCATCATCTATTCACAGAACTAGAAAATAGAGAAAAGCATAAAAGTTCAGAGATGGTTCTAGAAAAAAGGTGAAATAATCTTCAACCAACTCATAAAGAGTCTTGGAATTGAGCCAGAGGGTAGTTTGAAACCAAAGCAGAACTTTAAGTAGAGGAATGTCAATATTAGGTTTAAATTTTATACATAAATTTCACAATATGGAGAATACTTGGGAGAGGTACAACTGGAAAAAATAGCTGATCATAGCTATAGTGTATGTGAGAAGTGATGATGACTTATACTAGTGAATTGCCCTGGGGCTATAGAGAAATAAATGAATGCATGGTATATTTAATAGGCATCACTGATAAGACCAAGTTAGTAATTATATATGGAGGTAGGGAAATTGGGGACGGACAGTCAATGATATTACTCAGATTGTAGACCAGAGATCCCAGGAAGAAGAGGGCCTGTTTCTGTGTGTTAATGATAGGATAAAGCCTGCAGCTGTAGCCCTGTGACAGCTGATCCTGTGAGATCTCAGAAGCTAAGCAGGGTCAGGCCTGGTTAGTACTTGGATGGGAGACTGCCTGGGAACACCAGGTTCTGCAGGATGGGGAGACGGACCTAGCAACCCACTCCCAAAAATCAATCTGCCATTGAAAACCCTATGAACAGCAGAGAAGCACTGGCAATAGTGTTTCCCCTGTTGTATGTAGGATTGCTATGAGTCAGATACCGACTCGATGGCACCTAAGAACAACAACAACGAGGGGATGGGAAGCATTGGGAAATATCCAGTTATGAGTGTTTTAAGACAGAAAAATATTATGTAGATCAGGGAGTCAGATATAGCAGTCTGATGCACATGAGACACATTTGAGTTGAAAATACAGATTTTTAGAGACTAAGTCAATAGGTATGTGTAGCTACCTGTTACTATGTGCCATTGAGTCCGGTGTCTGACTTATGTTGTTGTTGTTGTTGTTAGGTGCCGTCGAGTTGGTATCTGACTCATAGCGACACTCACAGGGTTTTCAATGCCTGACTGTTTCGGGATTGCCCTTGGAGTGGATTGCCAGGCCCTTCTCCCATTTTTGCAGTGCTGGGAATTGAACTTGGGACCTCAGAGACTGCAGCACAGCACTCTACCAACTGAGCTAAATCCCAGCCCCGTCTGACTTATAGCAGCCCCATACACAACAGGCAAAACATTGTTGTCAGTACTTCTCTGCTATTCATAGAGTTTTCAACGGCAGATTGATTTTTGGGAATGGATTATCCAGTCCTTCTCCCAAGCTTACAGTATTTGATGTTCCCAGGAATACTCTGTAGTGAACAATATTACTAAGAGGAATCCACCAGCTTTCTGATCTTAAATATCAGTCTCTTGGTTCTCCTTCCATCACAAGAGCTCCTTCCTAGTCTCTTTCACTGACTTGTCATTCACCCTGACAATACTGGAATTCCACTAGGATTCTGTTTCTCCTTCATCTCTCCTTTTCTTGTCCTATTTCTTTTGTTAGGTGCCATCAAGTCTGGTCCAACTCATAGCAACCCTCCTTGGGTTTTCAATGGCTGATTATTTCAGGATTGTTTTCTGGAGTGGACTGCTACATCTTTGTCCTATTTTCTTGTCCTATGTTGTTTATTCTTCTCAAGAAAGTGACTCCCAAACTGCAACTCAGCCACCTCTGTATATTAATAGTTTTGATACATAAATCTGTGTTTTTCATCCTGTGTAGTGTCCTGAGCTTCAAACTGACATAGCCAACTCTAGTTAATATCTCCACGTAGATGTACTGCTGATAACTTAACATTATTCATTTTCCCCAATATATTCACCTATCCTTCTCCTCCTGTACATTAATGTCATATCTATTTAGTAACCAATAAGTAACCCTTGAGTCATTGTATAAGTGTGAGGAATGCTTATCCTGAGGTTATAGAACAGATTATTTAGAATGGCATGAAGGTTCTTCACAAATTTACTCCAACATAATTTTCTAAACTTATTCTCCATCAAGCTTATTGGCAATCACACATATTCTTTATTTTATTTATACCTATCAGGTCCAATCTAGCCATACAAGTCTATAAGGAATGAAATTTTGAGATCAAGAATATTTCTTGCAAATAATTTTCCTTGATTTCTCTGGATAAAATACATTCTTTAATATGATGAAACTGACCTTTATTTCATCTTTTAGGATGGTTCTGGTTCCTAGCACAATGTACAGTGCTATCAAGAACTACCTACCCTTTTAACTCCACAACAAATGTTGCCTTTTTCTCATGTAGGTCAATTGCTTTTTATTGCAAGGAGTTGGTAGACTCAAAAAATAATTTGGAAAGCCATATCTGCTCATGCTAAATTAAAGTTCCGTCCCATCTCCTGCTACTTAATCTTAGAATTTATGATTATCAAAGAATTTAACTTATGGACAGGACTTTACATAATTGCACAATTGCATATTCACAACAGTAACAATGCCATATAGAAAACAGTACATGAATTATGGAAATATTTTAGTAATAGCTATAGAAGTTTCCATGAAATAAGCCATAACAATAAGGTAGATGTATCATATTGGAATAGAAAAGGAATCAGAATGCCAAGAATATATCAAATGCTGCTAAGTGATATACATTGGGAAAATGGAATGCCAGATGGTAGATTGTGGAAAGAGTTCATTTTTGTCCCCTTAAAACTCCATGTATCAGACACAATATGGGCTGTTGCTTAAAGATATTTATTCCTGAGTCAAATAGCCTGACTTTAAAATTCTAGCTCCATTTCTCACTAGCTCTATGACTGTGAGCAAGTTACTTAACTGTTCATTGAACTTAATCTCTTTGGGTCTCATATTCTCCATCTATATCATGGGAATAATAGCAATAGTACAAAATTGTGAAGTCTGAATGTGGCACACCTATGCTGCTCTGTACTCTCCAAAGACCCAGGTTCTATCCCCAGCACCGCAATAAATGGGAGAAGGATGTGGCAATCCACTCCTGAAGCAATCCCAAGACAATCAGCCATTGAAAACCCTATGAGGGTCTCTATGAGTAAGATCTGACTCCATGGCACCTAAAAACAACATCATAATACATACTAATACTGAAGAACCTAAAGGAAAAATAGAGAAAACCTATAAATGTTTATTTTCACATATACGGCAATTTCCCTTGGTCCTTATATATAAATTCCATTATTTAATAAAATAGGCAAAACTTCTAGGTGGGAGTTATGCTAAAGATTATTTAGACTTTTATATTATTTGTGAATATACAGAAATTAAAGTTTACTTGATTGAAAGATAGAAAATGTTAAATGATAGTATAAATTATACCTTCTCATACCTAAAATAAAATCTGATTTTAGTAATAATGGGAATAATGAATATTTCTGTGAAACATTATAATTTACCAGGAGATTTCAAATACCTCAAATTGTTTGAACATGAATATGTGGGTGTAGACTTGCTAGGGGTAAAAATAAGTTACTATTAATTAATATGCAGACCTGAAATCTACTTTGGTAGCTGTGTTATGAAAAGGACCATTAATTTTTGTTAAAATAATAATGTACTAATTATGGCAGAATATATCAAAATAAGGTCAAGGCTCCCATGTAATTTGGAGGTGAAATTAAATACTTGAATACAGTGGCAGAACTATTAACTCGGTAACTGTTTCTACATCTCAGGCTAGTCAATCTTAATTTTAGAATATTTAATTTCTCCACTGAAAAATTTAAAATATTATTCTGTGGTATATGTATATATCTTTTTGAATAGGTTGGAAAGAAATTATTTACAAATAAAAAGAAAAACAATCAGCCAAATGTGTGCAACAACTATTTCCAAATGTCTTATTAATTAGATGCCTTGGAATCAAATAAATGGTCAAAAGTAGGGCCCTTTTCACTACATTAAAATGGAGCATTAAAATTCTAAGTTATTTTTTCTCAACTTGTACTATGGAGTAAGGGTTAAGAAATGGATGCAGATAATGCCTCATATCTTGTTTGTCTAACTTCACTTGTAACTGTAGTGAACAGATTATGTGGATGGTAAAGATTTCACCACAAATTTCCACATATCTCTTTTTTAGAACTCAGGCTTTTTACAGTTCTAGGAGACTTTGGTAAGCTGATCTGCAAAGCAGCCCAGAAATGAAAGAGGTTTAGTTCTCTTAGGAGCAACTCTCAGTCATTGAGGGACAGAAATCTATGTAGACAAAGCCAGAATAAGAATTGTTAAGCATGCTCTATAAGGCTCCTCAAAAGTTGCATGGGATATTGAACCTTACATGGCCTGCAGTAGCCATGATCCATTCTCCCTTCCCTGACTTGCTTTCTCTATTCCTTCATGCTTCTAGGATCACTTCCCAAATGAACTACTTACATCAGTATATTAGTATTTGTCGTGGGAGGGCAGTTGTTTTGTTTTGTTTGTTTTGAGATGAGTGTCTCACTATGTAGCCCAGGCTGGCTTAGAACTTGCTATTTAGCTTAGGCTGGCCTCCAACTCTTTAATCCTCCTGAGTCAGCCTCCCAAGACCTGGCTTTACAGGCAATGAGAGATTCATGCCAAAATGGCCTGCTGTTACACCAGGTTTTGAGTAATCCAAACTAACCCATATGAGTACTAGTCCTAAATTTCTTGGCTTGAATATGCAATGGACAAATCTCAGCAGCACCAAACCTTGGGTTTCTATTCTGAAAAATGGAATAATCAGAAACTATCTCCTACTTTTGTTTTGGTGAGTTATCCCATAAAGCATCAAATTTAGTATTGAACAATGTAGATTAGTACTATTAACCAATGATTGCATTAAAAGTTGGTGGCAATGTTGGCAGATTGCATTATTTGCTCATAATTTTTTCTTCCTTCTCCTCACTTGCCATGATTCACTGTGGTGGATTGTAATTCCTGTTTCACTGATATGGACTTAGTCATGTGATTTGTCTTGGCCAATGGAACCTAGGCAGGCAAGAGAATATGTCAGTTCTGAAGTAGGGTTTAAGAATCATAAAGTGTTTTCATTCCTCTTTACTCTTCCTACCTTTGGCAGTACAAGATCATGCTTCAAGTAGTCTCTGTTCCCAAAAGGAGAAACATGTGGAGCTGACTGAAATCTAATACAAACCTTGAACACATATGTTAATAAGAAATAAATGTTTATTTTTAGAATTACAGAGCATTATCCTATTATAAAGCTGTCTAGCCTAGCAAGTAAATAGTAAATGCATCCTATAGAATAAAATTCATTAATAATGGACAGTGTATAGTTTCTTCATTCAGAAAAGAAGATGTTCCACTATTTAAATTTAAAATAAACTGATATATAGGCTTTAAATAAAGTATGTTGTTGTTGTTGTTAGGTGCCGTCGAGTTGAGTCCGACTCATAGCGACACTCATAGGGTTTTCAATGGTTGACTGTTTCGGGATTGCCTTGAGAGTGGGTTGCCACATCCTTCCCCCATTTTGTTCTGCTGGGAATCGAACTCGGGACCTCAGAGACTGCAGTGCAGCACTCTACCAACTGAGCTAAATCCCAGCCCCAAATAAAGTATAAGAACTTCCTTAAAGCCTTCAATTTAGAATATATTATCTTTTTATCCTTATTTTTTGCTCTATCATACCATTCAGAATTTAAACATTAAAGCAAGCATATTTTATTATAAATATCCAAGCATTAGCATAGACAGAAAACAATCTAGAAAATAAGAGGAGATTAAGTTCTAAAGAAATTCAGTGGGTTATTATACTAGCAGACGGCTCATTTATACCTTGTGCCAAATGGAGAAAGCACTTAAAGCGGAAATAAAATTTAGGAGCAATCATTCATTTTCTCTTCACCAAATATGGAAGTCTTAAGTCAGTGTTTATGAAAGATCAAGTCAAAAAGTATAAATAGAGTAAAGGCCAAGCATTTTTTGAGCATAAACAGGGGAAATTTCACAGCTGGTAAAAGAACATTAGACTCAGTCCTCGAAGACAGAGTTAGGAAAATTACTACTAAGAATATAAAAGAATTCCTGGGAGCTTGTCAGAGGAGGAGGCAGATTTGAGAGTTAATCAGGTGCCAATGCTAATAGATGATCTAAATGGTATAGCAAAGAAAGTCCAGAGTCATATAATCAATTTTTATTCAGCTCGAGTTGCTTATACTGATGACAAGTGGTTAATGGCAGGTTTTTCCAAGATTCTTAATGAAATATTTCTCTTTCCTTTTTTCAAGTTTATCATGCCATTATATAAAATAGTATTTATTTCTTTTCTAACATCTGTGGCAGGATCACATTGACAACATGTTACTCAACGTCAAAGCGTAAGTTCTATCCATATCTTGATTGAATACTAATTTAAATAATTGTGAAATTAGGTTAGCATGTAAAGTGTTGTTGTTAGGTGCCATTGAGTCCGACTCTTAGTAACCCTATGTAAAACAGAACAAAACACTCCCAGAGACTGTGCCATCCTGGCACTGTGTCGGCACTTCTTTACTATTCATAGGGTTTTCAATGGCTGATTGTTTTGGAATTGCTTCAGGAGTGGATTGCCACATCTTTTTGCCATTTGGGGGGGAGCTGGGGATGGAACCCAGGCCCTCAGAGAGCACAGAGAAGCACTCTGCTGAGATAAATCCCACCCGCAGCATGTAAATTAATTTCAGAAAGCTCCTATTACCTAGCATGCATGAGTTCCTGGGTTTAATCCCAGAACTCCAAATAATAAAAATAATAATGCCTAAACTAATCTCATTGTTGTAGTAAGGTGCGATTGAGTTGAACTTATAGAGAAAAACATTTCTTAGGATTACAAAAGATTTAGAAATTGCAGTGAAAAGAAGGTACAAATAGAATACAATACATAGGAATAAAACTAACCAATAAGGTGAAAGACTTCTGCAATGAAAAGTTTAAAACACTGAAGAAAGAAATTGAAAATGATACTAGAAGATGGAAAGACCTCCCATGTTCATGGATCAGCAAAATTAATGTTGTGAAAACTGCTATATCACCAAAAATGATATACAGATTCAATGCAATCTTCATCAAAATTCCAGTCACATTCCTCCCTCACAGAAGTAGAAAAAGCAATCATATGCAAGCGCAAAAGATCCCAAACAGCCAAAGGCATCCTGAGTAGAAACAACAATGCTGGAGGTATAACAATACCTAATTTCAAATTATACTACTGATTCATAGTATGAAAAAAAACTTGGTACTAGCAAACAAAAAAAACAGGTAGCTAGCTCAATAGAATAGAGGACACAGAGGACCCAGAATACAGCCATGTAGCTACAGCAACCTGATGTTCAATAAAGGTGCCAAAAATATACAGTGGAGAAAAGATAGCTTCTTCACAAATGGTGTTGAGAAAACTGGATATCCACATGTACATGAATGAAACTAGATCCCTATCTCTCACCCTGTACAAAAATCAATTCAAAATGGACCAATGACCCTAATGTAAAACCTGAAACTTTTAAACTGCTAGAGGAAAACATAGGGAAAACACTTCAAAATATAGATGTAGGCAAGGGCTTTCTGGAATGGACTCCAATACCTAAGGAAACAATAGCAAGAATCAATAAATGGGATTGTATGGAATTAAAAAGCTTCTGCACAGCAAATGACACATACAACAGTAATGAGACATCCTACAAAATGGAGAAAATCTTTGCCAGCTATACTTCAGGCAGAGGATTAATATCTGGAATATATAAAGAACTCTGAGCTGGATGCAGTGGCTCTCGCTGTCACTGTAATCCCAGTGGTTTGGGATGATGAGGCAAGAGGATAATGAGATGAAGGCAGAGATATCCTGCACAATTTAGTGAGAGTCTGTCTTAAAACAAAAGTAGACTTTAAAAAGAACTCAAAAAATTAAACATCAAAAAGGCAAATCACCCAACCAAAAGTCAGGCAAATAATTTTCAAAAGAAGTATAAGTGGTCAATAAATATACAAAAAATGGTCAACATCCTTAGTCACCAAAAAAGTGCAAATCAAAACTAATTGATATTCCATCTCACCCCAGTCAGAATGGCTATAATCAAGTTAATACACGACAAAGGCTGGTGTGGATGCAGGCAAAAAGGAACCCTTATATGGAAATGAGCATGGAGTTCCTAAAAAAGCTAAAAATAGAACTATCATATGATTCAACTATACAATTCCTGAGTACATACCAAAAAAATCAAAGTCAACATGCCACAGAGACATTATGCAACTATTCACAACAGTGAAGACATGGAATCAATCAGGATGTCAGTCAATGGATGAATGGATAAAGAAAATGTATATATACATAATGGAGTTTTAGTAAACTATATCCACCCTAGAGACCAGCATTTGAAATTAAATAACCCAGACCAAGATAGACAAATATTACACGTTTTCTCTCATATGTAGACCCTAGATTTGTCACTATACATCATATGTATATGTGTGATGAAAGTGGAAGCAGGACTATTTGGGATCGGAAAGTGGGCTGAAGGGACTGGAATGGGGCAGTAAGAAAGGGTAACAAGAGGAAAGAAGAAAAATATCACATAATTCCTCTCATGTAGAAACCAGAATAAATATATATGTTTGTGTATAGGCACACACACTTACATGCAAACCAGTTGAAGACTGTGTGTGCAGAGGGTGGGACAAGTAGGAGGTGTGAGAGGGACCTGAGAGAAGAATTGGTGAACATGAACAATATACAATGATATGTATGCATGGAAATGTCATGATACACCCCATTAATTTATACACTAACTACAAAAAATGCTAATAAAAATTCCTAAAAAAGAAATTGCAGTGAAAATCTAAATTCTTTCATCATATACAACAATAGAAGAGTGTCCTAAAGGAATTTTGCTGAGTTAATTCTTTACTTAAGTATATCTCTATTCATTTTATCTTTACAAATTTTAAATTTTTTTCTAAATTCTAGTCATTACAAAATCGCAAACTGTGTCCCTCTATGGCAAATGTATAAAGTTTGATTGGGTATATGTGTGTGAGTATATAAACACATATGTATACATGCTATGGTTATACACTTAT
>VMDO01035527.1:0-16002 GCA_007922755.1 Pedetes capensis | reverse complement strand
TCTCCCAAGCCTACAGCTTCTGGTGTTCCCAGGTGGTCTCCCATCCAGGTACTAACCAGGCCTGACCCTGCTTAGCTTCTGAGATCTGACGGGATCAGATGCCACAGGGCTACGGCTTAGGAGAAACTAAACCTGTTGTCATCTTGACCTTGGACTTCCAGCCTCCAGAATTGTGAGGAAATAAATGGCTGCTGTTTAAGCCACACTGTCTGTGATACTTTCTTATGGCAGCAAACTAACAGGCCATCCAGAGACCTGAATTGAAAAAGGAAAAAAGAGTAAGAGCCCCTTCTAAATTCATTCCTTCATTCTCCAACTATTTACTGAGGACTTATGTGCCAGGCATGATTCTGAATCTAGTGACAGGGTACAGTGGAAAGCAATGCAATCCTGTCCTCCTGGAGCTCATATTCTAGTGATAGATGAATGGCAAGAACAAACACACAGACACAATATGTCAGGTGGTGACACATGGTCTGGGGATAGAGAGTGACGGTAGGTTGATGCCACCTGAGATGGAGTTGAGACGAAATGTCATGCCAAAATGACATTTAAGCAGGAATTTAAATTAAGTGAGGAAATGGATATTAGCAGTGTCTGGAGGAAGAGCCACATGGGTGGAGGACAGCAAGGACAAAGGTCATGAGGTAAGAGTGTTTAAAGAACAGCAAGCAAGAAAGAAGTGTGGCCGAACAGGCTGAATAAAGGGGAGAGTGGGTAGTTGAGGTGAGAGAGTCAAGACCCACATCATCTTTTATGTTGGTGTATAAATTGGTGCAAATATTAGAGTGAGGATTTTTGGTACCCAGGAAAAATAAGAGGAAAGTAGACCCCTCATAAGGTTTTGTCTCCATTAGTCTTTTCTCTGTGCTTCATGTTACACTAAAAAGTAGCAAGGTGTGCAGGAGGCACTCAATAAATGCTTGCGGAAAGAATAAATTCATGAGTGCACAAATTAGCTGGCTCCATAATAATGCATCCAGACATTCTAAGTCATCTCAATTATAAAATATGAATCTTTACTAGAACCCCTCTGCCAGCTACTAATTTGGAAATCATGGTCAATAAATTTTACAGGGTAATGTGTATTTTTCCACAATCATAGGAGGAACCTGTGCAAATCCTGGAAATTTTGTCCTAGGAAATACATAATGTTAATGAAGTAGAATGACAAGGTCTCATCACGGATATGAAAGGCACAGGAAACCTCAATGTCACCTCCTCTCCCCATCTTCAATCTTTGCCTGGAAGCCAGCCTCCTGTATCCAATGACCTGTGAGACTCCTCCCTGGGGGCCTAACAGGGATGACAGTGCCAAGCCCATGTGCCTGTCCTCCCACCTCCATCCACTATTCTCCATCCACTATTCTCAACATCTCAGGCCTGACATCTCCTTTTATGTGATTTCTCAGATCTTGAAGTTTGGAACCTTGTCTTTCTGTCATTCATGCAGTCAGCAAGATCCTCCACTCTGCCTAGAAGTCACACTTCAAAGCCAGGACCTGTCCCGCCTATTCCACCATAACAGAATCCTTAACGGTTTCCTTACTTCCAGCCTTGCCCCTCCTCACTCCATCTCCCCTTTAAATCAGAAAATATGCTCATGCTCCTCCTCTGGTCAAGCCCACCTATGCCTACTACTCATAAGGAAACTCTCCAAAGCTCTACCTCAGTAGCCTTCAGCTACTTCCCCAACCTAATTTCCTATCAAACATCCCTCACCAACTCCACATCAGATGCATTCCTTGCCTTGTCCTCAAGCACACTGTACTTTTCCCCACAAGTCTCCATCCTAGCTGTTTCCTAGGCCTGGAATCTTCTTTCCAACATATTCTCCATAATTCATTTAAGATTTGGCTCAAATGCCACCTTATCAGACTGGCCTATCTTTATCACCCACCACCTGCTATTCCATTATCCTGCTTTATTTTTCTTCCTTCTACTTATCTCTTCTGACATTATATTCTTTGTTTGTTTATTGTCTGTCTCCTTCCACTGGATTGTTTGCTGTGTTCACTGCTGCATTCCAAGCATCCAGAATAGCATCTGGCATTATAGAAGGGCACTAAATAAATATTTGCGGAATAAATGAATAAATGAACAGATGTCCCTGGAGGACATTGATCCCAGCACACTTACATGCAGAGCTCAGAGGAGGCCTTAGGACCCTCCTGAGCAGTGCACCAGGTAACCACTGACAATCTCAAAGTGTTTCAACTCAAGAAAAATGAAAAGAACATGCCGCCCTTGCACTAAACTATGGGATGTTTTGTTTTTGTTTTACTAGCAAGGAGTGCTATTCCCCTTATTCCAAGGACCTACTAGTGTCTAAGACTAACAGGCATTTGATAAGGGTTTGCTGAACTCCAGCTCTGTTGTTGTTGTTAGGTGCCGTTGAGTCAGTGTCTGACTCATGGCAACCCTATGCACAACAGGTGAAACACTATTCAGTTCTTCTCTGCTATTCATAGAGCTTTCAATGGCTCCAACACAGTAGACAAGTAGAAATACTCAAGATAGCTTTGTGACTCACCATGTGTATAAACTGACCAGTGATATAGTAGCCCAGATTTAACACTGAAAATATTTCATTAACACTGAATATGTGCCAGGCACTGTGCCCCACAGCTTGTTCCTCCCTCCCTCTTCTGTGGTTTATCTGAAGGTTTGAAGGAAAGAGAAGAAATACCTTGCCACTAACAAGCTGCTCCAAAGGAAAGGGCATCTGAACCCTATGACCTTCTTCAGCAGAGCCTCCTCCCCTAGCCTTTCCCAACCGCATGGCCTAAAGTGATATGGCTACTCACGCTGGTGTGGCATCTCTCCCTGACAGCAGAAAGAGAAGAAATGGTGCCATCTTTGTCCTGTGCTTACATAATGAAAGTATTGCCTGTGTTTGTGACAAGAGCCCTTAATTTACATTTGACATTTCTTGTCTTCTAATGTTAACACTCAGTCATTCAGGTGGTGATCATTTGATAGGTCCCAAGAGACTGAGCTTTCTGGATTGCCTTGAGCCCGTATGGCGCTCTTGTGATAGGTGCTAAACAAGGACCATGTTAAACAAGGAATGCCACTTTGTATTTGCAAAACCTCTTTCAGCCAAGGTTCTCTAAACATGGCACAAACAACAGAAATTATTATCTCCACTTTACATAAAGAGGAGAAACATTTGATTTCTTTAGTAATAGGCTCTTATAACAGCTTCCAAATGTAATTACATTGGTTGGAAATGCCAACTTATGCAATGAAATTACCAGCACATTACATGAGACAAGTAAAAGGAAACAATGCATCATAGAATGTATCAAGCACAAGAAGAGTTTCCTTAAGATCCTGATTCCTCCTCTAAGTGGCGGGTGAGACATGAGCATTGTCATCATGAGGAAGTACAAGGGACAATGGGTCACATCTTTTGGGGGCATGGTGGAATGTTCTAACATTATCCTATGAGCACACAACATAAGAATTCCAGCTGAGCTCTGTGGTGCACACCTGTAATCCCAACAACTCAGGAGGCTGAGGCAGGAGGATCATGAGTTTGAGGCCAGAAGCAGCCTGGACAATATAGCAAGACCCTATCTCAGGATAAAAAATACAAAAGGGTCAGGGGGTGCAGATCAATGGTAGAGCAATTGCTAACATGCACAGGCAGTACTACAGAGGAGGAGGAGGAGGAAGAGGAGGAAGAGGAGGAGGAGGAGGAGAGGAGCATTCACTCTTTAAGTGAATTAATAACTAAAGAAACTTTCCCATGCCAGCTGTGTGCCTGGCATTATGCTAGGTACATTCGCATACCCAAATTCCTTCAGCCCCCACCACACTTCATTGTACAGGGGAGGGACTGTGGCTTAAATCAACACTGAGAGCTTGGTCTAGGACTTCAGGGTAGGTGTTGTTTCCATCACACACAGCACAACAGTGGCGAGGCCAGGGCAGGGCTCAGCCCTCTCCCTCCCTCCCCAGCAATTCCAATTCCCCAGCCCTCTGGGGTTGCAGAGGGTGTGCCTGAGGCATGGGAGTGTTGAGCTCAGAGAAGGAGCCTGCTGGAGTTGGACACAGAGGTGTGCTCACCGCCAACAGGCCTGTACTCCCCATCCAGATTCCAAACATCTTTCCTTGGCTGGAGGAGTGGTTAGGAGTCTGGGTTATAAGACCCAATTGCCTGGCTTTGAAGCTCAGTTTCTCCACTTAAAGCTTCACTGCTAAATGGGTTTAATAATATCTACCTCACATCATTGTTAAAGGAACTGAGTGCATCACTACATGTTTCAAGCTCAGAACACAATAAGTACTAAATAAGTATTGGCTATTCTCATTTTTTTCATTACTATGAAATTCCTTTGGGGTCATCTACTCCCATTGTTTTAACCTCCATTCCTATAGGGCTGTACCCAGTCTCTCTCTACCTTATTCCCTCCTCAGAGCTGCCAGACAGGTCTGATTCAAGTGGGAGCCAGTGGCCAGTGTTGGCTGGCTAGGCTCTTTAGGAATCAGGTCAGGCAGGGTAATCGTGACATAATCTTGAGCACAAATGCCCAAACAGTGTGCACTCATTTTGTCTTACAGGGTTATGAATAACCAAGTTTGCCCTGAATTTTTTCCTTTTCAAGTTCAAATGGGTGAGAATAGCCAATAGCAGTAAAAAAAAGCAAGAGACTCGGGAGCTAAATAAACAGTGAAGTGGCAGGGAATGGAAAGTGGTGAGGGGAGGTAGAGGGAATGACAAAAAGGGAATTAGGTACTCATGTTCCAAAACTTGTAGTCCTGTTGGCTACCTCCCTCGGTTTCCCTGCCAATTTCAATCAACATGTTCTATTGATTCAATTGCCACCAGGTAGTTCTGTCTGGGGCTCCTCCATTTCATTCTCACTGACCTCATTTCATTTCAGACCTCTTTGCTGCCACCTGGACCATTCCAATAGCCAGCCTCCGTGTTTCTCCAGCCAGGTCACCCTGCTGCCTGCTGCCAGGAGAGCTGTATAAGACACACCCTAAGAATTCCAATTCTGCCCTTATTAGGATATCTTTAGAGATGCCCATTTTAATATGTAATAAAATCCATACGCCTCACCATTTTCTAATATCCACTAGCAAATGTAAGTGCTTGCTGTCCCAAGGACACATATATCTTGTGTTTTCACTAAACAAACCTTTATTGAGCAGCCTCTCTGTTTCAGTACCATGTAAGTTTTCAAGAATGAGTACTTAGTTCTGGAACACCAGGAGGTCACACCACAGCAGGAACAAAGGGAAACATACATGTGGAAAGGACTTAATTGGACACATCTGATGGGTAGCACTTGCTTGTTGTTGTTGTTGTTGTTGTTAGGTGCCGTCGAGTCGGTATCCGACTCATAGAGACCCTCTGTACAACAGGGGAAACACTATTGTCAGTGCTTCTCTGCTGTTCATAGCGTTTTCAATGGCAGGTTGATTTTTGGGAGGGGGTTGCCAGGTCCTTCCCCCAAGCCTACAGCTTCTGGTGTTCCCAGGCAGTCTCCCATCCAGGTACTAAGCAGGCCCCACCCTGCTTAGCTTCTGAGATCTGACGGGATCAGATGCCACAGGGCTACAGCTGCAGGCTCAGCACTTGCTTACAGGAGGCATTTCATTTATAGTGCAATGAATATTGAGTAATGTCATTAATTAGTGAATTGTTGTCATGAAATGAATCTGAAAGAGGGCTCAGATGCTACCATGTAGTTGAGTAAGGCTATAGCCTCCGTCTTTGTCCCTCCCTATCCCCACGCACTTAATTGCTGTGGGATTGATCTGGGATGGATCACACCTGAGACTAATGGGTAACAACTGAGTCAGATGTAAGAAGATGGACAAAATGGTACAGAGGGGCCACAATTCATACTTTCAACTGTCAGACAAGAGGGTGGGATGCAAAACCATAAAGAATGGAAAGGATTCTATGCCTTGTTTAAAAGCATTCACATTCCATTTCCTTTCAAAACTCAGTGACAAACCAAATAGCTCATCAGGGCAAGATCACCCCACGGGAAGCCCATTGAAAACCAGCAGTGGGCTAAGAAGGCCCAAGGACACAGAGCCCCACCTCCAGGATGGCCCACCACCACCTCTGAGAAGCCCTGTGTCTCTGGGCAACTGACATACATCCTCTTGTCTTGGTCTTCTGCTTTGAAAACTGATAGAAAAATTCCTTCCACAAAGAGTCTTCTGGGATTCACAGATGTACAGTCAGTTTTCCATTACAGGAGTGCTATCAAATCAGAGTGTAGCTCCATTGGTAGAGTACTGCTCTGTGCTCTGAGGCACCGGGTTCAAACCCCAGCATTGCAAAAATGGGAGAAGGACCTGGCAACCCACTCCCAAAACAATCAGCCATTTGAAAACCCTATGAACGGCAGAGAGGCACTGATATAGTACTGGGTCATGGCAGAGTGTTGGGGAGTGTTTTGTTCTATTGTATGTAGGTTCACTAAAAGTCAGATCCAACTGAATGGCACCTAACAACAAATTAAATCAGGAAAAGTCAAACTAAAGAAAAAATGACCATAGAAGAACTTCCACCACAACCTTAATTTCCTAGTTATGGCAGAGTTCAGAGTTCTAAAAAAATGAAGTCATAAGCAATTGCACCTGGGCTCTTTTGGTTTCCAAGCTTTCCTCTCTTTTTTCAAGATCTCTTTCTCCTTGATACAGCTGCCTACAGATTCACTGTCTCTAGATGATTCCATCCCTGGCTCACCCATTTCACTAGGAAATTGTTCTCTGAGGATAAGAATGTACTTATGCAAGTATCTTATATACAATTTCATCCCCTTTGGCAATAAAGTCTTAGGGGGGAAAATCTGTTTTTCAAGATGTGACCATAAAACTATTTGGTAGGACCTTATCATATTGAGGCCAAGAATAAAATGAAAAAAAAAAATAGCACAAAAAGGAAATTTCAACCAATATTACAGAACCACAGCAGTAAAAAAGCTGTTTCCTGAACAACATAATAGCTAAGCCATGTGACCTTTGCTGCCATGTGAAGAGCGAGAAATTCTCTAAATTAAATCAGTCAGAATGGCAAACCTGAGAGGCGTCTCCTGACTGAGACCTCCAGCAGCAGGGCAGAGGGCACGTTTGGGAAATCAAGCAGAATTGAAGTTCCCCTGAGAGAACAGTTAAGGGTGGAACAGGGAGATGTTCATAAGTTTTTCCAAGTCTTCTCCTGCTAGCAGGCTGTGGCTTCTCAGTTGAGTATTTCCACTTCTGTTTTATGTTTCTGCTCCTGTACCTCAGCCTTGTAAATATCATAACGTAACAACAGTGGGTTTGTCTTCTCTGAACCTACACCTAGGAGGTTATGCCCAGTTGTGCAAGGTGCCTCTGGCCTTGAATTCATGATCCCCCTGCCTCAGCAGTCTGGGTACCTGGAGTTACAGGCATGTACAATGGTACTAAGCTGATGAGGCATATTTCTGAGAGACTAGCAGGAGCTGTTATGTCTTGGCTGGAAACCCCCTATAATGTTGACAAGTTTCTGGTTCTGCAAAAGACCAACCATGATGTTTGTACATATTCAGTGCAAAGGAGGTAGCGAAAACTACAGCCTTGCAGCCCCAAGGCCAGGTGGAATGGATGGTCCTATTGCAGTGGCCCCTCTGTGGGATGTTTGGAGGCAATCTGTGTCTGAGCCTGGCCTCAAAGGGTACATGTGATCTCCCCAGAACCTCAACAAGAGAACCCTCAGACCCGTGGCCAGGACAGACATGGGCGCACTACAGGTAAATGTCACTGAGAATAGGGATCAGCAAAGTTTTTCTGTAAAAAGCCAAGTAGTAACCATTTTAGTCTTTATGGGCTGTGGTGCACTCTGTGGCAACTACTCAGTTCTGTTATTGCAGCACAAAAACACCCAGAGAAAACAAGTAAACAAATAGGTATGGTTGTAATCCAATAAAACTTTAGAAACACAAATGCTAGGTAGTAGTTTGCCAACCATTGGTTTAAATATTGAGATTTAGGATAACTGTACCCACAAGATGAGGAATCTGGGACATATTTATGTGTTGAGATTCCTGTCTTCTATTAGATTATAAACCACATGAAAACAAGAACCATATCTTATTTATCTGGGCACACTTAATTATGTGAACAAATGAATAAATCGATCAATCAAAATACAAATATCAGAAAAAGGGATAATTTATAGTTCTATTCACAGTTTGTGTTAACCTACATTAAACCGTATTCCTTGTTCATATGTTTAAAATATTGAATGATCAGAAGATATGCAGAGAAATATAAACCCTTTGGCTTCTTAAATTTCTTATAAAATCAAGCCACATTTTCATGCACTGACTACTGCTGTTTTCCTTTAATAAAGCTAGAATAGACTAGTTCAAACAAACAACTGTTGACAGTAGAAAAGTAAATAGGATCCTAATTAATGTGCTTGCTAATGAGCCTCCCTGGATGGGTGTCTAACCATAAAACATGAATTAGGTGTTTATTCCCAACATGTGTTCTCAAGCTATGGGGCTGGATATTTGGAGCTTTATTTATCATATACAGACTCCAAAAACTCTAGGAAAAAATCCTTGCAACTCCGATTTTTATGATCTTGCACACATCCTCTCTCACTTTCCTCCCTGCTACCCCCAGAATGAGTGGGACACACCTGCTATCATTAGTGCCCTCATAAAACATAACTTTGGAACTGCCTATCAGACACCAGTGTTAGCACCCCAACCACTAATGCAGAGCTACAGACTCACAGAACTGCAAACCACTGTCAGTGAGACAGAGAGCGCCAGGGAAGAGAATATCAAACACTTTAGGTTGTAGATAGGTGACCATCATACCCCTTTCCAAGTGATAAGCAAAAAGCCAGAGGAAGTGGTAGTCTGCCCTACACATGGTCTTATTCTTTCTCGTGATGAATAGAATACAGCCAACCAAGGACTGGAGCATTATTGCTACTTTCTCCTTAAGTAAACAGTAGTGTGAATCATTTGACCATAAAATGTTGAAGTAAGAGAGTTCTTACGTTTCCCACAGCAAAACCAGACTTTTGTGTTAGGTAGAGTTTCAGGGGCACAAAGAATCTCATTAATGTGTTTCAGCATGAACGGTTGGAAATATCTATGATCAAGCATCAAGAAAGAGATATAATCTCCATTTCTAGGTCACTGAATTTATTCAATAAATATTTATTGAGCATTCCCCAAGTACCCAGCAGAGACGAAGCCAAATCTAGATGCTGCTAGTTCATCCAGTTCTTTGTTGAGTATACATACAAATGGTTCTTTAAGCTTTTTGAAAGGTATATGTTTGATGTTTGGTTTATAGTCATCATAGAATTAGAAGCTAAATCCCTATACCTCGGCACTCTGTGTTTGTGCCATCTTCTGCTATGCCCCACCTTGACCTATCTAGTCAGAAGAATGTAGAGGGAAAAAAAACCAGGAAACAGATAAATATTCTTATTTTTTTATGGAAACAAGAAATGTTAAGTTTATTCTAATCTAAGCAAAATATTGATTTTGTCTTTTTATTCTTTTATTTATCTTTATTTTAATTTTTGTGTGGTACTTGGTGCCTTACACCCAGGGCCTCACACATACTTTGCAAGTGTTCTACCACTGGGCTGCATCTCCAGCTCTTTTTAAAGTTTTTTATCTTGAGATAGGGTCTTGCTAAATTATACAGGCTGCCTCTAGCCTTGAAACTGAAATCCTCCTACCCCTGCCTACTGAGCTGCTAGGATTACAGGCATGAGTCACTGAGCTCAGAATTTTTTATTTATATATTTAATTACTTATTTTTTTGAGGTACTGGGGCTTGAACCCAGGGCCTTGAGCATGCTTTGCAAGTGCTATACCACTGAGCTGCAAGCCCAGCCCATTTTTTTTACTTTCTGAGACAGGGTCTTGCTAAATTATGCAGACTGCCTCTGGTCTCAAACTTGTGATCCTTCTGCCTCTGCCTCCCGAATTGCTGGAATTACAGGTATGGGCCACCGCGCTCAATAGCTCTTTTTTATTTTTTAAAAGGGTTACATTTGTTGTTGTTAGGTGCTTTTGTGTTGAATCCAACTCATAGCAACCCTCATAAGGTGTTCAATGACTATTTGTTTCAGGATTGCTTCAGGAGTGGATTGCCACATCCTTCTGTTTTTGCCCTTCTCTCGTTTTTGTCCTTCTCTCATTTTTGTGGTGCTGGGGATTGAACCTGGGTACTCAGAGTGTAGAGTGGCACTCTACCAATTGAGTCAAACCCCAGCCCCATAAAGGGTTGTTTAATTCTTCATAAAACCTGTAGTCCTAGTGTTTCTATTTTGATAAATAATGTCTTTTTTTTCTCTCACTTTTTCCTACTGGGACCCAAGTTTTCCCACACGTTGCCTTTAACCTATTCAACCTCTGGCATATGTCCTTTAATCAAAGCATTGGGTAAAGGTCAATATGTTACAGAAACAACAAACAAACAAAAACAAACAAACAAAACCCTAAAGGAAAGAAATTCTTACTTCTGCTCAATGTGTATTGGATGAAAGCACAGTGACTCATTTTGTATTGGGGCAGATTTTCATATGCCAGTCAATGAATGGATCCTTGAACTCTTTTCCCCAATGAATGAACCAGATGAAGAAAAATACTAAATTGCTAAAGTACACTATGTTTAAAACCTTATGAAATAATATGATGCAATCCTCGTTCTTACATTCCCAAGATGTCCTAATAAAACTGATTCTTACCTTCTGAACAATGTGACATTGAACACAGATCATGAAAAATACTGCCTGAAATTTTAGGATAAATAATTAATGTAGTCCATAGGTGGCAGATAGTTATTTATTGAGGGACAAACTTAAATCAATCTCTTCGGTGCTCTTTTTGAATTTCTCATTTACTTTGAGAAATGACTTTAGTTCTAGAGAACTGTAGACTTAAATAGTAAAAGAAGATATCTTCAGCTGTGACTCTTACAGCATTATTGACACCATCAGCCAGGGAATTAAGAGCTCTGTGAGAAAGCTAGTATGTTTTCATTCTAATTGACACTATTGAAGGTACAGGAATAAATGATATCTCCTTCATAACACTGTACTAAGAGACATCACAGGATCTGAGAAAGTGTCTAATACTTAGAGTAAGCATAAAGTCAAACACTGGGGAAAAAAAACATGCTCCTGACTGCCACAGATGTTCTGAGACAGTGTGGAGGATGTTTGGCTGATAGGAGATTCACCATAAAGGGACTGTTAAATAAGTTCAATCTTGTTTTTTAAAAAACCATTAAGAGCTTCCAGCCAAGTTTCTCTGTGGTATGATTCTTTGTTTTGAATTTGCTAACAGGAGATGAGATGTAAATGTCAATCCTCATTTAGTCACTATATTTCTGTGGGTCATCTTTAACAGAATTGTGTAGGAGAGAGTTTTAATTGCTTTTATAACCCTCTTTGGGGGAAATAAAGCAGTAGTCTAAAGATAGATTTGACAAATGGGCTTGGGAATTTTAGGGCTGGAAATTTGATCCTAGAGATCCTTTCAGTTTGACTATGTGATGATAATATAAATACAGACATAATATATACAACACAGAAGTTGTTTGTGTAGTAGATTGTTACTGTTGTTAGGATCTGGCTCATGGAAACCCTAAATAGAGCAGAACGAAACACTACCCAGCACTGTGCTGTGTGTGATCTTTTTATGTGAAGCCCATTGTTGCAGCCACTATGTTTCTTCTAATTTTGAGTCATGCCACAACACCAAAAGGATGTCCCAGGGGCTTTACCCCATTCCTGTCATTAAGGTTGACTCTACTTTGAGGAGACAACTATTCCCTAGTCGACTCTTGAATGCCTTCCAGCCTGGGAGGCTCATTTTACAGTACTATATTTGACAGTACTTAGGCTGCTATTCATAGGGTTTTCAATGGCAAATTGTTTCAGGAATGGGATGCCAGGTCCTTCTCCCTAGTATGTCTAGTATGGAAGCTCAGCTGAAACATATCTACCATGGGAATCTGAAATACCAGTGGCATAGCTTTCAGCATCACAGCAACACATAACCCACCACAGCATGACAGGCTGAAATACACATGGGGCAGAGTAGTAGGTTAGAACACTAAAATAAAGACCAGCACTCAGGTCAAAGGCAAATACTGCACTAAGAAAATTAGAACATGGGAATGTGACTTGTACTGCTGAAAGAAAGGAATGAAGGAAAACAGGAAGGCAGGTAGGAAGGAAGGACAGAAAGAAGAAGGAAGGAAGGAAGGAAGGAAGGAAGGAAGGAAGGAAGGAAAGAAAGAAAGGATCCAAAACATTGGGTTAGAAACACTAGTACTGAAAGGATGTTGGTCTCTTACCCTCCCAGATATAGGGATTATTTGCAGATAAAGAGACTAAACCCAAAGTAAAACTGATTTCTCTTGTCATATTTTTATTTATTGAGTTAATACTTAGTGAATATCTGCGTTGAGCTTGTGCCATGCTAAACAGTGAGGGAGGCAATCCCCAGTTTGCAGATCCTTAGCTTATACTATTTTAAGAAAAGAATTCATAATCAGGTAAAAAAAAGAGAGACAAAAGTGAATGCTCATGTAGCATATTGGAAAAATACAAATGAAAAAAGTTAAAGCCAACAATCCTCACAGGTATCATAAACCCCATAAAAAGAGCATAGTATTTATACTAATTAACTGTTATCACATGCACACATCTCTATAATGTCTTTCCCCAGGACTTAAAACCTATGAAAAATTGGATTCAGGTTTGGGTGTGGGTTCAATATGTTAACATTTAAAAGGTTCAGGTTTGGTCTGGGTTCAGGTTTAAATCTTACGTGTACATAGCAGGGCTTCAAAGTGAATCTGAACCCTGTGCTCATTCCAGTTCGAGCAGTTTTAAAACTTTTCTGAACTTGAATCTGAATCTGAACCCAAACACAGTAAAACACGGGTTCAGTTTGTAATGTTTGTTTGTTGTATCATTAGCTATTCAAAAATTGAAAAAACAGAAAAAAGTGTCTGTCAACCCATAGGATTAAAATTTTAAACCTGAATTGAACCGAATCCTCTAAGTTTTTAACATATTGAACCTACACTGAAACCTGAACCCAATTTTTAGTGGATTTGAAGGCTTGTCTTCCCTGATAATTTTGTCCGCATATTTCTTGATCACCTTTTCTATGACAATGATTTTGTAATATTATTTTCTGCAAACAGAAATGAAAGCTATTTTAGTCTTTCATTAAATATCATTAACCTAAATTTGTTTTTGGTAATTAGTAGTTTGAAATGCATAATTCATTATGGTAATGTATATAGAATTTAAGAATTTCCACCAAATCTGGGAAACCAACTATGAAGGAGAGAATTTCTGTTTTAACATGGGTCCAGCAATGAGAACCAAATCCTCTGCAATATCATGTCTGATCCCATCAGATCTCGGAAGCTAAGCAGGGTCAGGCCTGGTTAGTACTTGGATGAGAGACTACCTGGGAACACCAGGTGCTGTAGGCTTGGGAGAGGGACCTGGCAACGCACTCCCCCAACCCCCCCAAAACAAATATCAGCCATTGAAAACCCTATGAGTAGCAGAGAAGCACTAGCAATAGTGTTTCGCCTGTTGTACGTAGGGTCGTTATGAGTCAGACACAGATTCAAGGGCACCTAATAACAACAATGATAGAAAGATTGTTTCACAGATTCTCACCTAGCACCGTATAGTTCAAACCTTGGTTCTTCTCTACTACTCATATATTACCTCTGCATGGAGCCATAGGAATGCATTCATTTTAAAGTACAACCTCTGGTCCTTTATCATTATATCCCGACATCAGATGAGTTGGCACAGGAGGCAAAAAAGGTGATTTCTGACAGCTGTTCCTTGACTAGATCAGGAAGCAGTAGTTTAGCTACATAAAGATGTAAATGTGAACTACGTAAATATTTAACAATAAGCTAAACATATATATTGCATACGTGTGTGTATATATACATATATACATATACATGTATATGTACATATATATATATGTACATACACACATACACACACACACACACATATATTTTTTTCCTTGGAGAAGGACCTGGCAACCCACTCCCCCCCAAAAAAACCAACAATACACAATTGAAAACCCTATGAATAGTAGAGAAACAATAGTGTTTCACCTGTTGTACGTAGGATCACTTTGAGTCAGACACTGACTCGACGGCACCTAACAACAGTAACAACAACAACAATCATATATATATATATATGCAATTCAAGTTTTCAAGTTCCTCTTAGTTGAGTCTAGAAGGTTTAGATCAGTTAGTAGAGTGTTGGTCTACACTTTCTGAGGACCTGAGATTGATCCCCAGCACTGCAAAAAATGGGAGAAGGACATAGCAATACATTCCCGAGGAAATCCTGAAACAATCAGCCATTGGAAATGTTATGAGGGTTGCTATGAGTCAGATTTGACTTGATGGCACCTAATGAGGACACCTCAACACTATTCAAAATGAAGAAGAGTGTGACAGAGGAGAAGTCATCAGGGAAAGACCAGTAAGTTTAATTGATTGTGGTTAAAATCTTTCTTATGCAAATTTTACCAGAAATAAGTGACTATGTGGACTTTTGTTAAAGACTCCTCACTTCCCCAGAAAGTAGTGATGCAAACTTGAATGCCACAAATGCTTTATAGCAAATGCACTTCAGGTGATAGGAATGCAAGAATGAACATCAAGCAATCTCTACCACCAAATGGCTTAAATCAAACCAGTAAACAGACACCTACACCACAATGAGCTGCTTGCTAACATGGAAAATAAGCATGTGGACTGCTTGTGAAAAAACACAGAGGACAAAGTCATTCAGGCTTGGCAAGTAAGAGGGACTGGTTATAATTAAAAGCAGACCCTAGCTCCAGGTCACTCAAGCCAGCAGTTTAGGACTGAGTAAATGATGTGTTCCAAAGGCTCTCTGCTACTTTGAGAAGCACTTCAGTTTATGATCCATATCATGGCTACTAACAAGGGAGAGAGGGAAATTAATTATGAAAAGAAGGAGTCTTGTTAGATTTTTAAGAAGTGATAAACTGGAAAGAGCACCCCTCCCTGAATTTAATCATCTATCAGGCAGATTTTTCTGACTATTATGAGTTAGAGATCAGCATCTTGTCCCTAAGACAGCATACTAGTCCCTGAAACTCTGTCACTCACTTATAACCTACCTATGTTGTTGTTGTTGTTAAGTGTGGTTGAGTCATATCAGACTCATGGAGACCTTCATAGGGTTTTTGATGGCTGATTGTTTTGGGATTGCTTCAGGGGTGGATTGCCACATCCTTCTCCCACTTTTTTTGGTGCTGGGGATCGAACCCAGATTTCAAAGAGCACAGAGCAGCACTCTACCAACTGAGCTAAATCCCAGCCAGCTAACCTAGTTATAACCACCATTACTGAGCTTTTATCGTCAACAGGCTTTGGGACAAGGGGTTATGGTGTGTTATGTTTAATCCATTTGATAGCCTTCATGCTGGGAATTCTTAGTATGCTCTTCAAATATGAAGACTGGTTCTTAAGAAGTTTGATGCTTTGCCCAGGATATAGGTATTAAGTTGCAACATAAGATTTGCAGTAAAGACTTTCTGACTCCAAAGCCAGTTTTACACTTACTATGTGCCAACACAGTTATTGCCACAAGCAATATAGAGGAGAAGAAAACAAAATTGCTCTCCTCACAGAGGAAAGACTGACAAGAAACAAGAACAAAATCTTACGCATGCTCCGTTTCACAGATGAGAAGTGCTATGAGAAACTGCTTTCATCCTCAGCTCCTGGCCTTCTGCCTTCATTCTGCTCTGTCACTTGAGTCTCTTTCCTTATTCCTTAAACACATAAAGACTATTTGTGACACCGGGCTTTTGCATTTGATGTTTTCTTGGCCTTGGACGCTTTTCTCTTAGTTATCCACATGGTTCATTTCTCAACTCAATGAAGTCTCTGCTTAGATGTCATCTCCTTTAAGAGAATTTTGGT
>VMDO01035526.1:0-16010 GCA_007922755.1 Pedetes capensis | reverse complement strand
CAACAGTCTTAGAGGGCTACATAATCAGATGCGGATTAGAACTGTGCAGATGGGAGTCACCCAAGAGCTCTGGAGAGAGCTCTCTCCACTGTGAATCCAATTTCTTTTTTTTTTGTGGTACTGGGGGGAGGCGCATTTAACCCAGAGCCTCATGCACACTTGCATACTTTGCAAGTGCTCTACCGCTGAGCTGCACCCACAGCCCCTTTTGTAGTTTTTATCTTGAGACAGGGTCTTGTCAAGTTACGCGGGCTGCCTCCTGCCTCCGCCTTCCGAGTCACCGGGATTAGAGATGTGTGCTTCTGTGTCGCCTGCAGCCGTAGCCCTGTGGAATCTGACCCCGTCAGATCTCAGAAGCTAAGCAGGGTCGGGCCTGGTTAGTACCTGGATGGGAGACCGCCTGGGAACACCAGGTGCTGCAGGCTTGGGAGAAGGACCTGGCAACCCCCTCCCAAAAATCAATCTGCCATTGAAAACCCTATGAACAGCAGAGAAGCACTGACAATAGTGTTTCCCCTGTTGTACAGAGGGTCACTATGAGTTGGATACCAACTCAATGGCACCTAACAACAACAACAGCTTCTGTGCCAGGTTTTTTGTTTTTGTTTTTCACAGTACTTGGGGATTGAACCCAGGGTCTTGCACATACTTTAGAAGTACTCCACCACTGGGCTGTACTCCTAGCCCATTTTTATTTATTTATTTATTTTTGTGTGTGTGGTACTGGGGGTTGAACCTGGGGCCTCTCGCTTGCATGCTTTGCAAGTGCCGGACCACAGAGCAGCACCCCCAGCCCATTTTTTTCCACTTTTGAGACAGGGTTTCCCTAAGTTCTGCAGACTGCCTCTGGTCTCAAACTTGCGATCCTCCTGCCTCCGCCTCCCTAGCTGCTGGGACTACAGGAGTGCACCATTGTGCCTGGCCCCATTTTTAATTTTTGAGGCAGGGTCTCACTAAGTTACACAGGCTGCCTGTGGCTGAGAACTTGAGATCCTCCTGCCTCTGCCTCCCAAGATGCTGGGATCACACGTCTGTGCTACCATGCCTGGTTCCTGGTTGTTTATAAACATTGTTGTTCTTGGGACACATAAACATGACTTTCTGTACTAGATATATACAAAATGGAATCGCTGGATCATAGGGCACTCACATTGCTTATGTTACTAGAGATCGCAAAACTTTTTCAAAACTAAGGTAATAGCTGGGCATGGTGGCGCACGCCTGTAAGCCCAGCGGTTTGGGAGGCGGAGACAGGAGGATTGCAAATTCGAGACCAGAGGCAGTTTGCGTAACTTAGCGAGACCCTGTCTCAAAAAGTTAAAAAAAAAAAAAGGCTGGGGTTGCAGCTCAGTGGTCCAGCACTTGCAAGGCATGCAAGCCCAAGGCCCTGGGTTCAACCCCCACTACTGCCAAATAAAAAATAAAAATAAAAAAAAGTGAGGTAATCATAAACATTCCCACCAAAATTGTCTGAAATTTCCTATTTGTACGAGTAGAGGGCCGTAGCTTTGATACAGACATCTTTGACTATCAGTAGAAAAGAGGTTCTCACGTGGTCCCCAGACCAGCAGCATCCACAACACTTGGGAAATTGACAGTAGGGGAGGGGAGGAGCAATCTAAAGATTGGCACCTGGGGATGGGAGAGGGAGAGGTGGCTTTCTTTTGGAGTGAAGAAAGTTCCCTGAGGGAAACTAGATCTAGCTGTTGTTGTTGTTAGGTGCCGTCGAGTTGGTATCTGACTCATGGTGTCCCTCATAGGGTTTTCAATAGCTGACTATTTCGGGATTGCCTTGGGAGTGGATTGCCAGGTCCTTCTCCCATTTTTGCGGTGCTGGGAATCGAACTCGGGACTTCAGAGACTGCAGTGCAGCGCTTTACCAACTAAGCTAAATCCCAGCCCCCACTAGATCTAGCGGGGAAAAAAAATTCTGATGTTGGTCAATTTATTTCTGAGCAACTCAGGTTTCCCTAAAAATTAATTATTTAAAAGAGGTGCTGGGGTGGCAGCTTAGAAAGAACTGGCCGAGAATTGGGTGGGGATGAGTAGTTGAAGGGACGCCGTGAATTTATGGAAAACAGAAAAGAACACAATGGAAAGGCAGCAGCAGCCGTCTGAGAGCAGCGCTGCCCGAGGGGTGAAGCACCCCTCACCTTGTATTCGTCCAGCCACACGTGCACCAGTCTCAGGCAGTTCCGTGTAATGGCCTTCTGCATTTCAGGGTTGCTGTCCAAGCGCACCTTGCTGATATGTCCTACTCGAGAGCAAGGAATGATAAGGAGTTGGCCTCCACACATCCATATCTAGACAAAAGAAAACCAAAAGCCATAAGTAAGGTACTTTTGCTAATAACAGGCATCTACTGGGTTTCTTCCAAACATAAGAAGGTTGTTGTTAGGTACCGTCGAGTCGGTATCTGACTCCTAGCGACCATGTGTACAATAGGCAAAACACTATTTATTGTCAGTGTTTCTCTGCTGTGTATAGGGTTTTCAATGGCAGATTGTTCTTTGGGAGTAGGTTGCTGGGTCCTTCTCCCAAGCCTACAGCACTTAGTATTCCCAGGCGGTCTCCCATCCAAGTACTAACCAGGTCCGACCCTGCTTGGTTTCGAAATCTGGTGGGATCGGATGCCACAGTAGTACAGCTGCAGGCTACTTAATCATTTAGGAAAGAGTCACAGGAAATTGAGACCTTCCTTCACCAAAAACAATACTTGGAAATATTGTCATGAATTATCACACTCAGTGAGAAGGGATATTAAAGAAAATAGAAAAGCTCAGTCAGTCAAAAGAAATTACGTTAGAGAAACCGGGAAAGCAGAACTTCTGAAGCAATGTGGGACTGAATGACTGGGGTAACCAACCTCCAGCTTTCTTCAGAAACACCACAGACTTTCTCAAAAAAATTCTCCTAGCTGGGCGCAGTGGCCCACGCCTTTAATCCCAGCGTCTCGGGAGGCAGAGCCAGGAAGATCGCAAGTTTGAGACCAGAAGCAGTCTGCATAACTTAGAGAGACCCTGTCTGAAAAAGTAAAAAAAATGGGCTGGGTGCGGGCGCAGCTCAGTGGTCCAGCACTTTCAGAGCATGCAGGAGCGAGGGCCTGGGTTCAACCCCTAGTATCTAAAAAAAAAAAAAAGAAAAAAAAAATCCTCCTTCAAATTCCTTCTCTAAAATGTGTGGGAGATACAAAGGAGGCTTAGGCGAGAAGCCCAAAGAGTTAAGTTCTTGATCAGGCAGGCCAATGCTTGTGGTTCCCTGGGCTCCCTGGGCGTCCTTTTATCTTGACTTGGGAGCTCAGCGGTTGTTAGGTTAGGTTTCTGTGCTGGGTGCTTAGCTATGCAACAAAAGGTGACCGATATGAGCTATTTATCATATTTTATTCTCTTTTTAAAAGTGAAAACATAAGGAAAACAGAAGCCGGACATCATGGCACGCACCTGGCATCTCAGCGACTCAGGAAGCTGAGGCAGGAGGATTGTGAGTTCAAGGCCAGAGGCAGCCTGTGCAATTTAGCAAGACCTCGTCACAAAATAAAAAATATAAAAGGAGCTGGGGGCACAGTGGTAGAACACTTGCTTAGCATGCATGAGGGCCTGGGTTCAACCTCCTGGTACTATAAAAAAATAAATAAATAAATAAAACCAACAAACCATTAAATAATATCTGCTTAACATTTGAGTGGGTAATAATTACAGGTGAGTTCAAGGCCAGCCTGGGATACACAGTGGGACCGTATTTCCAAAAAAGGGAGGGAGGTGTAAACTTAAAAAATTTCTCAAGATATTTTATCAGAAGACAAATTGAAGCCCGGCGCAGTGGCGCACGCCTGCAATCCCAGTGTCTTGGGAGGCGGAGGCAGGAGGATCGCAAATTCGAGACCAGAGGCAGTCTGCGTAATTTGGCAGGACCGTGTCTCAAAAAGTAAAAATATGGGCTGGGGGTGCAGCTCAGTGGTCCAGCACTTGCAGAGCATGTAAGCGCAAGGCCCTGGGTTCAACCCCCAGTACCACCAAAAAAAAATAAAAAAATAAAAAAGACAAATGGAAGAAACGCGTAGACTTTAGCCCAATCTTCAGAAGTCCTAGGTGGTTGCTTATTTACTCTTGATTTATTCTCAAAAGGGACAAGGTGTCCCTGGTTCCTTGTCCGCAGAAGTGATGCCTACCATTTTCCCCATATAGCATGCTAGAAGGGGGCCCCTCATCTCCCAGTTTTTAGGATTAACATCAGTGGTAGTAATGTTTTCCTGCTAACAGTTGCTATCATGTTGTAGTTAAGAGCGCAGAATCTGGGTCTAGAATGCCTGGTTTAAGTTCATTATTAACTGTGTGATCCGGGACAAGTTACTCAACCAATTTGAGCCTCAGTTTCCTCATCTATAAAATGAGAATAACAACAGTCCCTACAGCCAGGGATTGTAATGGGGATTAAACAATTTGATATACGTGAAGGGCTTAGAATTTACTTTTATAAACTAAGAGTGTATGTCTGCTGTGCTGTAGCATGGCAGATTGCAAAAGGAGCCCCACATTCTTTTTATCCCCATATGCCCATGTCTTTGTAGGGTCGCTTTGCATCTCATTCCATCAAGAGGTGGAATGTATTCCTCCACTTTTTTTGTCTCTGATTTTGGCCTCACCATTTTCTCTGGCCAATGGCACATCAACAACTGTGATGCATGTGCATGGTTGAAAAGTGCTTGCAGAGTTGGTAGGTCTTGCCCCCTTGGCCATTTTTGAGAACCTTGTGACCTAGTCCATGCTAGTGAGCCTGGGCTAGCCTGCTTGGCAATGAGAGACAAATGGCCAGGTGCTTCCCATTTCCCTGCTGTCATTGAGCCAATTTCCAGTCATGCAACTGAACGAAGCCTTCCTAGGCCACCAGGTACTAGCTGGTCTCCAGGTAAACACAAAGGCAGAAACAATGCCAGGAGAAATCACACATTCTGGCTAAGACCAGAAGCACTTTAGTGACACAATGAATTAGGAGAAATGACAATTGGAACTTTAAGCCACTGGGGTTTGGGATAGTTTGTTATGCAGCAAAAGCTAACTGATACATGAAGCAGACTTATTCTTCAAACATTGACTTCATTTATTTAAGTAACGACCTCCATCCACTTAGTGACCAGAAACTTAGATACCAGAAATTTAGACATCAGAAACTTAGACAGAGTGAAATCCTATTTGGTAACATTGGCTCACTCATCAACCCTCACCATGGGGCAGAGCCCACCTCTCTGACACCTCAACTCTGGGCTTGTCTGTCCAACATGCTTTGGCCTGGGAAATGGGAGCTCATATTGTGCAAAGGCTTGAATTTGGCTTCACTTTTGAATTTCTGCCATTCAGTGTGAGGAGCATATGCTCTGAGCTGCTGCTACTCCTAATGATCAGACCTGGACTGAACCCAACCTGGTCAACCTCGGTGCTGAGCTAGTGCTACCCTTGACATATGAAAGAGAAAAGTAAATACTGTTGTTCCAATTCATTTCATTTGTGAGGCGGTTTGTTACACAGCATCATAGTGGCAATAGCTGACTGATACTGTGGCACCAGCTGACTGATTCCTGAAATTCTTAGCAATAGCAGATAGACCAACGAGAATAATCCACTGAAGCAATGGAAAGTTATGGTCACCATAGGAGGAGGGGGTTGAGAAGCTTGCTTAATTCTCTATTATGCAGATATAGAAGCTTGGTAGTGAGCGTCTTTCAGAGGTTGGGCACGAAGCCACGGCTCCATCGTATCCACTGAACCATCACTTTCCATGAGCAATGGTAGCCTCTGAGCCCAGGACCACTAAAACAAATTTAATACATTGCCAGTCTCAGGTAGAAGTGACTCAGAAATAAGGTACAATTGGCAGGGCCACAAGGCATGAAGGTGAGTAGGTAGTATAAGAGAGGAAGCAATATGTTTGGAGCTTAGTACTCCTACTTCTGTGACGATGGGAAGATACTCAACCTCTCTGTGCCCATTATAAGTAGGAAATAATGATAGTACCGGCCTCACAGGTTTGTTATGAGGATTAGCTGACTATCTGTACGATTTTAGAGCAGTACATATCAGACATAATAATTTGTTAAATAAATAAAATTAATTTTATCGTTTACATCTGAAGTGTTACTTCTTCAAGGAGGTCACTTAAGAAATACACCTCCACCTAAATAAAGCTAAGTTCTTCTTTTATATGATCACATAGTGCTTGTATTTCTCCATTGCGGTTACCAAAAATGAAATTAGACAACTAATACCTCAACGGGGCTGGGATTTAGCTCAGTTGGTAGAGCGCCGCTCTGCAGTCTCTGATGTCCCAAGTTCGATTCTCAGCACCACAAAAACGGGAGAAGGACATGTCAACCCACTCCCAAGACAATCCCAAAACAATCTGCCATTGAAAACCCTAGAAGGGTTGCTATGAGTCAGACACGACTCAATGGCACCTAACAACAGCAATACCTCAACAGAATGCAAGTCTCATGACATCAGAAAGCACTTTTGCCTTGGATACTGATGTATTTCAGCACAATGTTTTGCACATCAGGTACTCAATAAATATTGCTGAGTGAATGCATGCATGCCTGAAGGTAGTATCTTCTTAGAACTCCCAAGAGACAGTTCTAAACTGAGACTACAGATTTGGGTATTGTCACAGACATGTGTAAGTGACAGGCATGGCAGCTGATGCAGGCATGCTATTAGAAGTCTTAGCAAGGGTGTAGCACATACCCTGGCTGCTCAGGAGAGATGTGCTGGGACAAGGTGGCGGCCCTAGCTGCCAGTTGCCATCCCTTTGGGTACTGGATGGTGGGAGGGGCCCCTAGTGGTGGGTATCGGTCAGCTCAGAGTGGAGGCTCTCTCACACCACATGAAGAAATAATTGCACTATGTTAAGTCACCGGTGTGAATTCCCAGGCACAAAATGGCCGACCAGCCCTGCGCCTCAAAGAACACGTGAGGTGAGAATTCTCGCGAGAATGGAAACCTGGGGCATATTCTCTTTTTTTTTTTTTTTTTTTTTTTTTTTTTTTTTTTTTTTTTTTTTTACTTTTTGAGACAGGGTCTCGCTAAATCACACAGACTGCCTCTGGTCTCGAACTTGCGATCCTCCTGCCTCTGCCTCCTGAGCCACTGGGATTACAAGCGTGCGCCACCACCCCCAGTTTGGGCATATCCTCTCTTGAGCAGCACCAGAAGGAAATTGAGAGCAACTGAGCAGTGAAAAGGGAAACAGGAATGTTGCCCTGAAATCCAAGAAGGCTTTTGGGAAAGACTGGCCCACAGTGTCCATGCTGCAGTGACCTTAAGTAGGTGGAGGACCAAAAGCCATACACCCAGGATGAGGGCAAAGGATGTGGGGCCTTCTAAGCTATTGATTTACTGCAATGAAGAATGGACGTGAGATGGGGGTGTGCGCAGGTGCATAGATTACTCTCGTGTCAGGAAAGATAAGGGCAGAGGCAGCTGTGAGTGTCAGGAGAGTGCTCAGCTAGTTACTACTTTACGCAGTTGTTTGTGGACAGAGAAGCCCAAAAGATGGGAAGGGGCCATGAGGAACAGAGTGGTTGGAAGTATTGGAGCAGGGATCATGAACACATTTGAATAGATGCTCACTGCCATTTGCTGTCTATGGGGACTGCTCAGCTGGAAAACAGAACACGCTTGCTTTTCAAACACGCGTGTATCACTCGCAAAATTGCTTCTGTTCTTTTTTTTTTTTTTTTTCTTTTGCGGTACTAGGGGTTGAACCCAGGATCTGGACCACTGAGCTGCACCCCCAGTCCATTTTGTAGATTTTATTATTTTCTGAAACAGGGTCTTGCTAAATTACACTGACTGTCTCTGGTCTTGAACTTGCAATCCTCCTGCCTCCGCCTCCCCAGCTGCTGGGATTACAGGCGTGTGCCACCATGCCCGGCTAAAATTGCTTCTGTTCTGAGACGCAGGATTTTCCTGATAAGTTGTTAGTGCTCCCAAGTACTGCAAGGGGGAAATTCTTATGCAGTATTCTCAGAGAACAATTTAATAAAATAAGGAGAAACCAACCAAATAGAACAAAAAGTGCCAAAGGCCTGGGTATCGTAAAACACTGCCTGGATCAGAAAGGAGCAGAGACATTGGCGGGGCTGGGGGTGGGAGGTGAGCAGGGTAAGAAGCAATGAAAGCCACAAACTTACGAGATTCTGCCAGGTAGGGTCTCAGAGAAAAAGATGTTGCTATAGCTATTCCTGGGCTGGGATTTAGCTCAATCGGTAGAGCGCTGCGCTGCAATCTCTGAGGTCCCAGAGTTCTATTTCCAGCACCGCAAAAATGGGAGAAGGACCTGGCAATCCACTCCCAAGGCAATCCCAAAACAGGCAGCCATTGAGAACCCTATGAGGGTCGCTGTGAGTCGGATACCGACTCCAGGACACCTAACAACAACAACAATAGCTATTCCTAGACACATAATGTATTGAAGCACAGTGAAAGAAGTCTGTGATTAAAAGACTTTTATTTAGCTCTCATCAAATTATGCAAGTGCTATATTCTTTGTTTATATGTTTCATTTTAGTTGACATATCATAAATTATAAATTTATGGGATACAATGTAAAATTTGGTTAAATGTATCAATTGTGTAATGTTCAAATACACCAGGTATGGTGGTGCACACCTCTAGTCCCAGTGACTCGAGAGGCCGAGGCAGAGGGATCGTGAGTTCAAGGCCAGAGGCAGCTTGCGTGATTCAGCAAGACCCTGATTCAAAATTAAAAAGACAGGCTAGGGGTACAGCCCAGTGAAGTACAGATGAGGCCGTGGGTTCAACTCCCAAGTACTGCAAAACAAAACCAAACCCAAACAACAACAACAAAAAAAAAAAAAAAAAATTAAAAAAGAATGAAATAGCCAGTAGAAAGAAAGGACAAGGGAGATGAGATAAAATACAAAACAGAAAAAAATTGGAAAAAGAATACAACTGTCAAGACAATGAAAAGAGAATCCATAGGTAGACTTACAATATCATATTAATTTGCTACATTATGCACAAAAGTATCAAAGCACATAGTAAGAGAATTTACCATCTTAGTAAATGTTTTCAATTTTTGCAAGGATCCCTGTACACCTGTTGTGTGTCCCGGAAAGTGATATTGGAATGGTCCTGGAAACTCATGGGGGAAAACTAGATATAACCGTCAATAGTCCTTTATATGACATAAAATCAGATTTCATTCTCCTGCTACAAATGTCACCATGGAAAAAATAAGTCTGAATTACCCTTAGTGAGAGTTCCACATTTTCTCCTCCCCAAAGGTCCATGCCCTTGTCGTACTTGCCAATTTCATTAAAATAATGCCGGCGTATGGCAAAAATTCCTCCTGACATGGCAGGTGACCTAGAAAAGGGACATAAATATGAAACCGATTCCACAGAGAGAGTAATCACAACATTTCCTAAACATTATATCAAATATTGGAGACAACTTCTAGTTAAAAACTAGTAAGTTACCCTATCAGCACTAAAATTATCTTAATATATATTTCAGTATTTAAAGTTACTAAATTAAAACCACCTCCTTAAAAGTGCCTGCAACTGTAGTCCTGTGGCATCTGATCCTGTCAGATCTCAGAAGCTAAGCAGGGTCAGGCCTGGTTAGTACTTGGATGGGAGACCACCTGGGAACACCAGGTGCTGTAGGCTTGGGAGAAGGACCTGGTAACTCACTCCCAAAAACAAATCCACCATTGATAACCCTATGAATAGCAGAGCAGCACTACAAATAGTGTTTCGCCTGTTGTACATAGGGTCACTATGAGTCGGATACCAACTCGACAGTGCCTAACACCACCACCACTTAAAAGTAGGCAATGACTTTTATTTAGCTCTCATCAAATTATGCAAGTGCTATATTCTTTGTTTATATGTTTCATTTTTAGTTGACATATAATAAATTCTAAATGTATGGGGTACAATGTAAAATTTGGTTAAGTGTATAAATTGTGTAATGTTCAAATCAGTGTAATTCACATTTCCATCACTTCAGACATTTATCATTTCTCTGGGGTGAAATAGTCAAAACTCCTTCCAATTACCTTGAAATATATTGCTGTTGCTGTTGTTGTTAGGTGCCATCAAGTTGGGTCTGACTCATAGTGACCCTATGTACAACAGAATGAAATACTCCCCAATTCTGTGCCAGGCACATGATCTTTTATGTTAAAGTCCATTGTTGCAGACACTGTGTCAATCCAACTACTTAAGGGTCTTCCTTTTTTTGTTGTTGACCTGCCACTCTCCCAAACATGATGTCCTTCTCCAGGGATTGGTCCCTCCTGACCACATGTCCAGAATACCCAAGATGCATTCTGTCCATCCTTGCTTCCAAGGAGCACTCTTGGTTACACTTCTTCTGGGACAGATCTGTTGGTTCTTTTGGCAATCTGTGGTATATCCAATATTTGTCTCCAGCACCATAATTCAAAAGAATCCCCTCTTCTCCTGTCTCCCTTGTTCAAGGTCCAGCTTTCACAACCATATGATGTGACTGAAAATACCATGGCACGAGTCAGGCGCATCTTCATCTTCAATGTGGCATCTTCACTTTTCAACACTGTGAAGAGGTCTTTTGACACAGCTTTTCCCAATGCAATGTGTCTTTTGATTTCTTGGCTGCTGCTTCCGTAGATGTTGATGGTAGAACCAATGTAATACATTATTATTGACTATAGTCACCTCATTTTTCATAAGAACTCTGGATCTTTATCCCTCCTAACTGTAACTTTCTGCAATTTTGTGCCCATTGACTGACCCTGCCCAGTCTCTAATGACCACTATTCTACCCTTTACTTCTATGGGTCTTTTGTTTTCCCATGGTTCTGGGGCTTGAACTCAGGGTCTCACCATGCCAGGCAAGCACTGTACCACTGAGATACCTCCCCAGTCCTAGGTTTTTGTGAGACAGGGTCTCACCATGTAGCCCAGACTAGCCTGAATTCCTAATCTTCTTGCCTCAGTCTCCCAAGTGCTGGGATGACAAGTATGTGCTGCCATGCCTGGTGCCACAGTCCCCTCCTTTAGATGAGTGAGGTCATGTGGAGCTTGCCTTTCTATATCTGGATCATTCCATTGTGCTGTCGCGGCTGCCTCAATGTCCTGAATCACTCAACTCAAAACATTTTCCTTTCCTGGCCATTTGGACTTTGGGGAAGAGCCAGAAGTCACATGGCGCCAGATCCAGTGAATAAGGTGGATGAGGACACACCATATTGCTTTTAATTGACAGAAATTGCTATACCAGAAGTGAAATTTGACATGGAGTATTGTCATGACGGAGAATAAAACTAAAGACATTCATGAAACAGGGCCTCCAGAACTGCTTCAGAAAGAGGAAAGAGTGATGGGAAAAGCGTGTTTGAAGCCAGGTGGAGTGTTTTGAAGGGGATTAATGGCAATGCATCTTTTGCCACCCACAATTTTTTGAATCTAAATATTCATTGTATTTTTTAAACCACACCTTGTATATGTGTGTGCATGCCTGTGTGTGTGTGTGTGTGTGTGTGTGTGTGTGTGTGTGTGACATTTTCTTTTTCCATTCATTCATCAACGGACACTTAAGTTGGATTATTGGCTATTGTTGGTGGTATTACAATAAACATGGGACTACAGATGTCTTTTTGGCATACCAATTTCATTTCCCTCAAGTATACAGCCAGCAGGGGAGCTGCTGGGTCACAGCATAATTCTGCTTTTATACTGTTTTCCACAATTTGTATTCCCATCAACTGTATATATTTCTTTGCCAGCACTTGTTGTCTTTTTTTTTTTTTTTTTTTTACATACTGGGAAGTTGAACCCAAGGCCTCACACATGGTAGGCAAGTCTTCTACTATTAAGCTGTACTCTGAGCCCCCCCGCTTTTTGATACAGGGTCTTGGTAAATTGCACAGGCTGCCTCTAACCTTGAATTCATAATCCTCCTGCCTTAGCCTCCCTAGTCAATGGGATACAGTTCTTAGCTAATATAAATGTTGACATAATATACATACATATACTATTTCTGATAATTCCTTTTGTGATAAATTCCATGACGTGGATTATTGCATCAAAAATAATAGCTACAATATTCTTCATTTATATCACCAATTTATTTTTTTTAAAAGATGCATTAATGTACACTAACGGTGTATTAAGTCTGCAGGCATAGCTCTGTGGCATCCGCTAGATCTCGGAAGCTAAGCAGTGTCCGGCCTGGTTAGTACCTGGATGGGAGACCACCTGGGAACACCAGAAGCTGTAGGTTTGGGAGAAGGACCTGACAACCCCCTCCCAAAAAAATCAATCTGCCATTGAAAACCCTATGCACAGCACAGAAGCACTGACAATCGTGTTTCCCCTGTTGTACAGAGGGTCGCTATGAGTCAGATACCGACTCAACAGCACCTAACAACAACAACAGTGTATTAAAATTTAAAAATATTACCCTTTAGCAAACAAATATGAGGTATACAATTTCCCTATTGAATGTCAGTTAACTTCACATTAAAGTCTAAAAATATTCTATTTTTTAGATGTAGAAATATTACATAAATTAAAAGTAAATTGTTTGTAATTGGAATTACATTGCTACTTCTCACCAGAAATAACTTGATTTTAAATTCTTTTAAGATGATGTGCTGAAAAGACCAATTATTTTAAATCTTTTAATTAAATCAAGATTTTTACATATTAAACTCTGTAAACATAACGTATATCTTTGTTCTTTTTTTGTTCTGAAGCCTGCAACATTAAGAATAACTAACATTTATATTGATCTGATCACTTCCCCTGTGTCAGGCCATAAGCTCTGTGTTTTATGAGTATTGCTTCATGTAACCTCCTCAACGATCTTAAAAGGTAGATATTATTATTACTACAACCATTTTACAGATGAGGCTACTAAAGCTGAGGGAGGTAACTTACCCAACCTTTGGTCTTTGTGAACACCACCTCCTCGAGATGTGCAGTGCACAGCAGCTGCATCTGTACTGTACATGGCGGCCCTAAACAGCTAACAAGTGATGGAGTCTTTTTTTTTTTTTTTTTTTTTTTTTTGCGGTACTGTGGGTTGAACCCAGGGCCTTGCGCCTGCATGCTCTGCAAGTGCTAGACCACTGAGCTGCACCTCAGCCCATTTTTTCTTACTTTTTTTGAGGCAGGGTCTCGCTAAATTACGCAGACTGCCTCTGGTCTTGAACTTGCGATCCTCCTGCCTCCGCCTCTGGAGCCGCTGGGATTATAGGCGTGCGCCACCACGCCTGGCCAGTGATGGAGTCTTTATAGCAAATCACGTCTGTTTGACTTGAGCCTTTAACCAAAATGAATACTGCCCCGAAAGTAGTGGTGGAATGAATCCATACAGCATTAGGCTAGACACTAGAGAGTAAAGGACTTAGCTCACCTCTACCTGGGAAGATACGTGTCAAAGCACGTTAACATATGTTAAGTGGTTCTATTGGCTGGGACAGGTATTCAGGATTAAGGGTGAGGACCAAAGCTGGTTAGGCAAGGTGTTATGAGAGATTTAAGATCTGCGCTAAGCCTGAAAAAAGCAAGCCTTACTAAAGTGGGGAACTGAAGGAAGGCTTTCCTGGAGAAAGGAACCTATGGGAACAGCAGAAGCAGACAGCAGGCAAATTTAACCATCTGGTTTGTGAAGCAAAGTTGTTGTTGTTACGTGCCATCCAGTTGGGGTCCAACTCATAGCGACCCTGTGTATAACATGCTCCCGCCTGAAAGCTGGGAGTGGGCGAGAGTAAGGTGCATTGGGGAGTCTGTGGGCCACCCTAAACTAACACAACCCAGAGGCTGGGGAGGAGTGCACAGTGGGGTGTTGAGAAGTTTACTGTAGACCCAGGGATTGGAGCCTGTGGCCAGGCTGAGGCGTTGGGGCGTGGTGCCTGGGGGCAGCCTGAGAACTGAGCCTCCCGGATAGAGTGGTCAGTCCCAGGCTCAGGCGGTGGGCCACGCAGACTGCAAGAGGACTGTGGCGCATCCCTGAGCGGTCAGGCTCGAGGTCTGCTCGCCATTCCACATAATTCTTCCATAAATGCCTACACAACTTCACGATTGCACCTGCCACTCCTTTAGCTCACCCTTGCATTGGGAGGCAGGCTGCTTCTCAAGGGCCGGGATCCAGGGCGGGGCCAGGGCAGGGGACTACTCATGGCCCAGACCCTGGGCATGAGTAGAGAAAGGGATTGTGGAGTGGCCCAAGGCTGGGGACCTTCGATGGATAATGGCATTGGCTCCCATCTGTTAAGTTTGGGGCAGAATGTATCAGCGCATGTGGAGGAGCAAAGAGAACAGAGGGTCCCACTGGCTCAGTGCTGGGTGTGCGGAGCGGGTGACGGCAGGAAGGTGGGTGGCGGCTGTGGAGCTACAAGCAAGAGGCCTGGGATGGAGATCAGAAAACTGAACCATGCGGGAAGAAGGAGAAATTCAAGTGCTGGAGGCCTGCACAGTGTTCCAGAAGCCGAGCAGGGAAACAGCCAGAGTTGTGGTCCAAGAGAGGGACGCTGGAGCCACTTGCTCAGAGACAGAGGCCCAGGAGATGCCTGGCAGAAGGATAAGAGCTGACAAAGCATAAAACAGCTAACATTTGCATAGGGCTGGGATTTAGCTCAGTTGGTAGAGGGCTGCGCTACAGTCTCTGAGGTCCTGAGTTCGATTCCCAGCACAGCAAAAATGGGAGAAGGATGTGGCAATCCACTCCCCAGGCAATCCCCAAACAATCAGCCATTGAAAACCCTATGAGGGTCGCTATGAGTCCGGCTCGACAGCAACAACAACAATAACATTTGCATATACATTTCATTCCCATAATCACCCTGTGAAGTGTTAATCCTCCAAATGGTACAGATAAGGCAGTAATGCTCAGAGAGGTTAAGTAACTTGTATAAGACTACACAGCTCGAGCTAAATTAGAATAGTGGCCAAGATCAAGGACTTGCTAGGCTATAGTGTTGGCAAATTTAATCATCTGGTTTGTGAAGCAAAGTTATTGTTAGGTGCCATCCAGGCGGTGTCCAACTCATAGCGACCCTGCGTACAACAGGCGAAACACTATTGTCAGTGTTTCTTTGCTATTCTCGGGGTTTTCAATAGCTGATTTTTTGGGAATAGGTTGCCAAGTTCTAACAGATGAAACACTATGATCAGTGCTTCTTTGCTGTTCACACGGTTTTTCATGGCTGATTTTGGGGAGTGTGTTGCTCGGTCTTTGTCCCAAGCCGATAGCACTTGGTGTTCCCAGGCAGTCTCCCATCCAAATACCAACCAGGCCTGACCCTGCTTAGCTTCTGAGATCTGACGGGATCAGATGCCACAGTGCTATGGCTGCAGGCAAACGTAAAGCACAGAGGTGAGTTAAAAAGCCAGAGAAGAGAGAGGAGTCTGGCATCAAAGTTACCAGGAAGCATGGGGCGTGGCCTGGAGGAGCCTCCTGCACGTGGAGGCTCATAAATGCAGCTCAAAGTCAAACATCTAAACTTTGAACAATGACCTGAGAATTAAAAGCAAATTCAAATGTTCTCACATTAAAAATACATTTTTTTCAGACCTAATAATCTGGGAAAATGACGTTCATCTCAATCTGTGAAATTGCACATGCAAACTCTGGGATAAATATCTTATAGATGAACTTAGTTATAGAAGATTTCTAATTTCTAGCTTTGTTCCTTGATCAGCATAAAACTTGTTCCTGAGAACAAAGTCTGCCTTTGAAAGATGAGCATCAGAAATCAGGGAAGCCTAGCAGGGCACGGTGGTGCACGCCTGTAATCCCAGCAGCTCGGGAGGTGGAGGCAGGAGGATCACAAGTTCAAGACCAGAGGCAGTCTGCGTAACTTAGTGAGACCCTATCTCAAAAAGTAAAAAAAAATATGGGCTGGGGGCACAGCTCAGTGGTCCAGCACTTGCAAAGCATGCAGGCGCAAGGCCCTGGGTTCAACTCCCAATACCTCAAAAAAAAAAAAAAAAAAAAAAAAAA
>VMDO01035525.1:0-15998 GCA_007922755.1 Pedetes capensis | reverse complement strand
GGAAGACATGATGAAGTTAAGGAACTAAACAGAAGATTTCAGAAGGCAGCTCGAGAAGACAAAAACAAATATTATAATGACATGTGCAAGGAGCTGGAGGCAGAAAACCAAAAGGGAAGAACATGCTCTGTGTTTCTCAAGCTTAAGGAAGTGAAGAAAAAATTCAAGCCTCGAGTGGCAGTAGTGAAAGATTCTACAGAGAAAATATTAAATGATGCAGGAAACATCAAAAAAAGATGGGAAGAATACACAGAGTCATTATACAAGAAAGAATTGGTAGATGACCAAGCATTCCAAGAGGCTGCATATGAAGAGGAACCAATGGTGTTGAAGGATGAAGCGGAAGCTGCCTTGAAAGAACTGGTGAAACACAAGGCTCCAGGAATTGATGGGATACCAATGGAGATGTTTCAACCAACAGATGCAGCACTGGAGCTGTTAACATGTTTGTGCCAACAGGTTTGGAAAACAGCTACTTGGCCAACTGACTGGAAGAGATCCATATTTGTGCCTATTCCCAAAAAAGGGGATCCAACTGAATGTGCAGACTATCGGACAATATCATTAATATCGCACACAAGCAAAATTCTACTAAAGATCATTCAGAAGTGACTGCAGCAGTATATAGACAGGGAATTACTGGAAAATCAAGCGGGATTCAGAAGAGGGCGGGGAACCAGGGACATCATTGCTGATGTCAGGTGGATATTAGCTGAAAGCAGAGAGTATCAGAAAGATGCCTATCTATGTTTTATTGACTATGCAAAGGCATTTGATTGTGTGGATCATAACAAATTATGGATAACACTTCGGAAAATGGGAATACTAGAACACCTAATTGTGCTCATGAGAAATCTGTATATGAACCAGGAGGAAGTTGTTTGAATAGAACAAGGAAATTCTGAGTGGTTTAAAGTTGAGAAAGGTGTGCGTCAGGGCTGTATACTTTCACCCTATCTCTTCAATTTATACGCTGAGCAAATAATCCGAGAAGCTGGACTTTATGAGGAAGAACGCGGCATCAGGATTGGAGGAAGACTCATGAACAACCTGCGTTATGCAAATGACACAACTCTGCTTACTGAAAGTGAAGAGATTTTAAAACATTTACTGATGAAGATCAAAGATCATAGCCTTCAATATGGGTTACGACTAAACATCAATAAAATAAAAATCCTTAGGACTGGGTCAGCATGCAACTTCACAATAAATGGAGAAAAGATTGAGGTTGTCCAAGATTTTGCTTTGCTTGGCTCTATAATCAACACTTGGGGAAGCAGCAGTCAGGAAGTCAAAAGACGCATTGCTCTAGGAAAAGCTGTGGCAAAAGATCTCTTTAGAGTATTGAAAAGCAAAGATGTCACATTGAAGACGAAGGTGTGTCTGACTCATGCCATGGTATTTTCAGTGGCATCATATGGTTATGAAAGCTGGACATTGAACAAGGGAGACAGAAAAAGAATTGATGCTTTTGAATTGTGGTGCTGGAGACGTCTATTGAATATACCACGGACTGCCAAAAGAACCAACAAATCTGTCCTAGAAGAAGCGCAACCAGAGTGCTCCTTGGAAGCAAGAATGGCCAGACTGCATTTTACATATTTCATACATGTAGTCAGGAGAGATCAATCCCTGGAGAAGGACATCATGTTTGGGAGAGTGGCAGGTCAACGCAAAAGAGGAAAACCCTCCAGCAGATGGATTGACACAGTTGTCTGCAACAATCGGCTTAAACATAAATAAGATTGTTTGCCTGGCACAGAATTGGCAAGTGTTTCGATATGCTGTACATAGGGTTGCTATGAGTGGGACTGGACTCGATGGCACCTAACAACAACAACAACTTCCTTTGCTGGAGAGAGCATTGCTTTGGAAATGGATTCCTGTGCTTCTCCTTGCCTGTGCAGACTATATATCTTTCTCCACTCTTTTATGTCTTCCCTGTGTTTGTTTTGGCTTTGTGCTCACCAAGATGCAAATCCATTGTGTTCCATTAGGTTGCTACTGAGCAACATCCCCAACCCTTATTGTTCTGCTGCAAAAAACCAGTTCTAACAGGGAAGTTCATGGCAATTAGTACACATCAAAAAGGAAGAAAGATTTTAGACAAACAACCTAATGCTACACCTCAAGGAACTAAGACCAAACTAAACTCAAAATTAATGAAAGAAAGGGGATAATAAAATTTAAGATAGTAATAAGTGAAATAGACACTAGAAAAGCAATAGAAAAGATCAACAAAACCAAGAGTTTTTTTTTTTAAATAAAGATAATGGACAAATCTTTAGCTAAACTAAGAAAAAAGAGAGAAGACTCAAATAAATAATCGGAAATGAAAGAGGAGGTCTTGCAGCTGATACCATTAAAATACAAAGGATCCTAACAGGGCACATGAACAATCATATGCAAATAAACTAGACAACCTAGAACAAACAGGTAAATTCCTAGACACATACAACCTACCAACACTGAGCTGGGCATGTTAGTGCACTCATGTAATCTTAGCACTTGGGAAGCAGAGGCAGGAGAATCTCAAGTTCAACACCACCCTGGGCTACATAGTGAGACACTGTCTTTAAAAGAAAAAAAAAAAAAGGAAAAGAAAAAAGAAAAAGAATCCCATCAAAGAAAAGCCTAAAACATGATAGCTTCACTGCTGAATTCTACCAAACATTTAAAGAACTAATACCAATCCTTCTTAAACTCTTCCCAAACTTTCAATAAGACAGAACTTCCATAATCATGGGGCCAGAATTATCCTGATAAAACAAGACAAAAACAAGTAACGACAGTGTAAAAAAAGAAAAATTGTAGACCAATATCCCTGTTGAAGACAAATACAAAAGTATTCCACAAAATACTAGCAAACCAAATCCAACAACACCTCAAGAAAAAAAAAAGGTCACTTAAGTTGGAAAGGAAGAAAGTAAATTTTCCTTATACATTAAAAAAGCCTAAATACTCCACCAAAACTTGTAGAACTAATAAATTTACTATGGTAGCAGGATACAAAACCAACATACAAAAATTAGTACCATTTCTACACACTAAAATGAACTATCTAAGAAAAAATCAAGAATCCCATTCACAACAGGTATTAAAAAATACTTAGGGGCCAAGTGTGGCAACTCACACCTGTAATCCAGTGACTTGGGAGGCAAAGGAAGGATGATCACAGGTTTGAGGCCACAGGCAACCTGTGTAATATAATGAGACTCAGTCTCAAGATAAAAAATAAAAAGGAGGCTGGGAGTACAGCCCAAACGTAGAACACTTGCAAAGTATGTGCAAGGCCCTAGGTTCAGCCCTCAAGTACCACAAAATAAACAAACTTAGAAGTAAATTTAACCAAGGTAAAAGACCTACATACTGAAAACTACAAAATGCTGATGAAAGAAATTGAAGAAGATACAAATAAACGGAAAGATATTCCATGTTCATAGATAGGAAGAATTAATATTGTTAAAATTCCACATTAGGCCATAGCCCTTTGCGAATGCCTACCTTCATGTTTTGAAGATGTACTGGCTTTATAATTTATGTCTATATTCTTTATTTTTAATAAACTTATTTTATATTTTAAAAACATCTGAACTACTCAAACTGAGCTTCAGATTCAATGTGATCTCCATCAAAATTCTGATGACATTTTCACATAAATGGAAAAAATAATCCTAGGATCTTGAATGCCCAAAGCAATCTTGAGTAAAAGGAATATAGCTGGAGATATCATATTACTTGACTTCAAAAAATACTACAAAGTTGGCTGGGGATATAGCTCAATGTTAAGAGTTCTTGCCTAGCATGAACAAGGCCTGGGTTCAATCCTCAGTACCAGCTTCCCCCCAAAAGAGTAGAAAGCAGATATGCAAAGTCATAGTAATCAAAGCAGTATGATTGGTGAGCGTGGTGGCACATACCTGTAATCCCAGCAATTTGGGAGGCTGAGGCAGGAGGATATCTACTTCTAGGTTAGAGGCAGCCTGCACAACTTAGTGAGATCTTGTCTTAAAATAAAAAATTTAAAAAGGGGCTGGGGGTGCAGCTTAGTGGTGGAGCACTTGTCTAGCATGTGCAAATCCCTGGATTTAACCCCCAGTATTGCAAAAAACAAAAGTCAGCCAACCAACCAGACAAAATCCCAGCATGTTACTGGCATAAAAACAGACACATAGTCCAGTAGAATAGAATAGAGAGCCCAGAAATAAACCCACATGTTTACAGTCAATTGATTTCTGACAAAGGTGCCAAGAACTCACAATGGGGAAAGAACAGCCTCTTCAATAAACGGTGCTGGGAAAACTGGATATTCACATGTAGAAGAATGAAACTAGACCCTAATCTTATGTGGTGTACAAAAATCAACTCAAAATGGATCAAAGACTTAAATGTAGGTGGGGGGTGGGTAGGGTTTGGAGAGTAGGGGAGAGGTGGTGCATGCCTGTAATCCTAGCACTTGGGAGGTGGAGGAAGGAGGATCACAATTTCAAGGCCAGCCTGTGCTACATAATGAGATTTTGCCTCCAAACAAACAAAACAAAACAACAACAAACAAAACCCCCAAAACAAAACAAGACTTAAATGTAAGACCTGAAGCTATAAAACTATTAGAGGAAAGCATAGGGAAAAAAGTCCATGACATTGGTCTGGGCAGTGATTTTTGGGGGGTATGACCCTATAAGCACATGCAACAAAATAAAAAATAGACAAATGGGATTGCATCACAATAAAAAGTGTGCACAACAAAAGAAGAAAGACATCAACAGAATGGAGAGAGAACCTACAGAAGAGGGAAAATATTTGTAAAACATACTTCTCACATGGGGTTATTATCAAAAATATGTAGGGAGGGCTGGGCGTGGTGGTGCACACCTGTAATCCCTGAGGCTCAGGAGGCGGAGGTGGGAGGATCGCAAATTCGAGACCAGAGGCAGTCTGCATAATTTAGCGTGACCCTGTCTCAAAAAGTAAAAAAAAAAAAAAAAAAAAAACATAGGGAACTCAAATGACTTTGTAGCAAGGAAATAAATAATCTGATTAAAAATAGGCAAAGTAACTGAATAGACATTTCTCAAAAGAAGACATATGAATGCCCAATAGGCATATGAAAAAATACTCAACATCACTCTTCATCAGAGAAATGCAAATTAAGACCACAATGAGATATCACCTCACACCTGGCAGTTTCTTTTTTGTTTGGTTTTGTTCGGTTGTTTGTTTGTTTTGAGATATGATCTCTCTACAGCCCAGGCTGGCCTGGACGTCTCCATCCTCCTGCCTCTGTATGCCATGAGCTGGAATTACAGGTGTGAGCCACCACATATGGCTTGCTCACACCTGTTAGGATAGTTTAGATTGACCTTCTCTGATGTCCAAGATGAGAATAAATGCTCCTTGTATGTGCCTCATGGTACCCTGTAAATGAGTAAACCCATACAAATGCCTTCAAATACTATGATCAATGTCCATTTGAAATGCATTATAAAGTAGGAAAATGCCGAGAGTATATGCTGCCCAGATACATTCATAAAAGTGACTGAACTGAAAGTTCCTTGAGAGCAGTACTTTGTGTATATGGTGGTTGCCCAGCACATTTTCTCTGGGAATTTGTGATTCAAAGTTTGTCCCTGGATAAGCAGAATCAACAATAATGAGCTACTTATTAGAAATGCAGAAGGTTGGGCTTTTTTTCAGACTTATGAATCAGAATTTGCATTTTGACAAGATCTCTAGATGAGTTTTATGGATAGACTTTAAAGTTCAAAAAACACTGCTTTAGGGGATCAGTTTTTTTAGTTATACAAACCTGTGTTTCTGTTTCAACTTGTTTCTGTCATTTGTAGTTGAAAGAGTCCTGATTGACTCAAAGGGTCACATCTATATTTGGTTTTGTTCTGGGGTATTTTTTTGTGTGTATGGTACTGGGGGTTGGACCCAGGGCCTCGTGCTTGCATGCTCTGCAAGTGCTGGACCACTGAGCTGCACCCCAGCCCCCCGCTTTTTTTTTTTTTTTTTTACTTTTTTGAGACAGGGTCTCACTAAGTTACGCAGGCTGCCTCTGGTCACGAACTTGCGATCCTCCTGCCTCTGCCTCCCGAGCTGTTGGGATTATAGGTATGTGCCACTACACCCTGCATTTTGGAGTATTTTTGAGGCATAGTTTCACTGCAGCTCAAGCTGCCTTCAAACTGATAATTTTCCTGCCTCAGCCTCCCAAGTGCTGGGATTACAAGTGTGCATCATCATTCCAGCCATGTATTTTCAATGAATTGAATTTGTAATAGAATTCATCATGCAATTTTATTCATCCAGATCCCCAAAACAACATGTCAAGAATAGCAAATGAGCTGGGCATTGTGGTACATGATTATAATCTCAGCTAGTTGGGAGAGTGAGGGAGGAAGATGGCAAGTTTGAGATCAGACTGGACTACATAATGAGTTCAAGCCCAGCCTGTGCAACTTAGTGAGACCCTGACTCAAAATAAACAAATAATAAAGATAAAAAATAAAAGGCTGAGAACATAACTCAGTGGTAGAGCACTTGCCTAGCATTTGCAAAGTCCTGGTTTCAATACCCAATAATAACACACACACACGTACACAGACACACACACACACAGACATACAGAGACACACACACATACACAGTAGTAGATGTATTTTAACTCATGCTAACCCTGATCATTTGTTAGTGGATCCCTGGCCCACTATGTTGTGAAGGCCTGTAGGATAATAATATGTGAGAACTGTTTTTAAACACAATGATGTGGAATGATGAGCATGTGACATAAATTTCCTCTCTTAGAAACAAGTGTGCTTTAGATATACCTTTCATCTAGCATCAGGAGTTTCTGTTTTACAGAAACATTCACTATTCCCCATGCAGCCTTATATTTGATAGGGCAAAAGGAATATGTGAGAATTGTTTTTAAATGCAGTGATGTAGAACAACGATGAGCATGTGAAATAAGGTTCTCACTTAGAAACAAGCATGCCTTACACGCACCTTTCACCTAGCATCAAGTGGTACATCACCATGACAGAGAAGCCAACCTAAACAAACTTATAGAGGGAGAGATTTCTTGGAAGCTCATGGTTAGAGGACTTCCATCCATACAGGCAGGGCAGGCATATGGCGTGGAGGCTGGGCAAGTGTGGTGGTGGCAGACAGCAGGTGGCAGGGCCTGTAGTAGACAACTTCCAGGCATGGTGGATCAGAATTAGGGAGTGACCAGCACCATGGCTCTGGAAAAAAACCTCCAAGGGTCCACCCCCAGAGGATCACTTCCACAAAGCTACAGTTCCTCCTCCTGGAGTTCCACAGCCTCCACAAACAGCACCACCAGCTGGGGACAAAGCATTCAAACACATGGCCTTTGGGAGATGATTTAGATCCAAACCATGACAGCATTGGAGCTAAACAGGAAAGGGTACACGGAGACATGGTTGCCAGGAGCAGGCTATGAGCGTGTGAAGACACTGAGCCACCTTTGTGTCTTGGAGGCAGAATTGTATTTTATAGCATAGTTAGGGTGGCTGTGTGCATCAGAGGGTGTAAGATGATGGCATCTCACATCCTTCAATGTCTGCTATTCATTCATCATTCAACAAGTATTTATTAGGATTCTCTAGGTGTCAAGCCCTGAACCAGGTGCTAGGATAAAGTAAGCAATATACACGTGGCTCCCATCCAGCCAGAATGTATAGTCAAGTAGGGAGGACAGATATTAAATAAAGAATCACATGTACAATTACTTTACATTTATAATAAGGGCTCTGAAGGAAAAGTACAAAAAGTTATGAGGACCTGAGACAGGAAGCCAATCAAACATAAGGGACAAGATACATTCTTTTCAAGTTGAATCTTTTTTTCTGGTGCTAGGGATTGAAATCAGGACTTTATGCATGGTAGGCAAGTGCTCTACCACTGAGCCACTTCCCCAGCCCTTGAACTGAATTTTTGTTTTGTCTTATTGTTTTATTGTCTTGTTTTTTGTTTGTTTTTGTTTTTTCAAGACAGGCTCTCCTTACTTAGCTCAGGCCTTAACTTTGTAATCCTCCTGTTTTAGCCACCCAAGTGCTGAGATTACAGGCATGTGCCACCATTCCTGGCTTGAACTGAATCTTGAATCTTAAGTGAGTAGGTTACCTTGGAGAAGCAGTATAGACTTGTCCTGGTCAAAATCTGTGGAAAGTCTCTTCCTTATGAAGGAGACTGGCATTTGAGAAACTGCAAGAGGATCAGTTTGGTGGAGCGCAGAGCATATGGAGGAGAGAGAAAGAGCCGCCAGGGCTCGAAAACTAAGCAGGGGCCAGAGCACACAGGGCTTTCTTCATTGTGATGTGAAGAGCGTAAGGTCCTGAAAGCAGCTGGCTCATGCTAACTAGATTCCCGCAAGATCCATTTCCAATAAGAAAGTCAACTGAATAATTAATTCTGAAGCTTACCTCAGAAATCATTAGATTGCTCAGTAAGAAAATGGATTTGTTGTTAGGTGCCACTGAGGGGGGTCCGAATCATAGTAACCCTATGTACAATAGAACGAAACACTCCCCAACATTGTGCGATGCCAGGCACTCTGTCAGTGCTTTTCTGCTATTCAGTGTCTTCAGTGGCTGATTGTTTCTGGGAGTGTGTTGCTGGGCCCTTCTCCCATTTTTGTGGTATTTGAGATTGAACCCAGAGCCTCAGATCTTTCAGAGCAGCACTCTACCAAGTTAAACCCCAGCCAGAGAAGGAGATTAGAGATAAAAATGTCTACAAAAGAATACATATATACATTATATGGATGTATGTATGTATACAGGTTGTTCAGTAATTTCCCATTAATTCACTCATTCATTCATGTAATTAACATTTATCGAGTGTTCACTTACATGTGTTATAAATTGAAAATGTCTTCCTAAAACTCCTATGTTGAAACCCAATTCACAATGTGATAGTGTTTGGGGGTGGGATCTTGGAAATGATTCAGTCATGAAAGTGGAGCCTTCATGAATGGGATTAGTGCCCTTATGAAAGGGACCCCAGAAAGCTTCATGTACTTTTTGCCATATGACACAGAAAGAAGACAGATGTCTATAACCAGGAAGCGGGCCCTCACCAACCACGATATTTGCCAGTGCCTTAATCTTGGAGTCCTACCCTGCAGGACTGTGAGAAATAAATGCTCATTGTTTACAATTTTTTACTGTAGCAGACTAAGACATGTTTTAGCCCTTTAGTACATATGCTAATGTTTTGCACATAGTAGTTGCTCTGCAGCTTTTTGGTCTAACCTAGGGAGACAGTTCCTAGAGTCTCACATTTCTGCACATCTTGCCAGCAGAGGCACTGCAACTTTTGTTTTGGACTATGTTTTCAAGTCTCTCTAGGCGCCTCTGGGCTTTGGCCATTTCTTGGACTTGCATTGGTTTTGACAATCTTGACAGATTTAAGGAGTCCTGACTGGATATTTTGTAGATTGTCCCTGTACTGGAATTTGCCTGTTTTTTTTTTTTTTTTTTTTTTCCTCATGACTAGAGTTACAGGTTTCAGGGAGGAAAATCATGAAGGTAAAGTGCGATCTCAAGACATCATATCAAAGGTAAATACTATCAATGTGGCCAATCTTTGTTGATCATCTAGGTGAGGTGGTGTTTTGTCAGGTTTTTCCACTGGAAAATCACTCTTTTCTTCCTCTCTCTCTTCCTCTCTCTCTCTCTCTCTCTCTCTCTTTTCCAGTACTGGTTGTTGAGCCTAGCACCTTGCACTTGCATGCTTTGCAAGTGCTGTACCACTGAGCTGCACCCCCAGCCCATTTATTTACTTTTTGAGACAGGGTCTCACTAAGTTATGCAGACTGCTCCTGGTCTTGAACTTGCGATCCTCCTGCCTCTGCCTCCTGAGTCACTGGGATTACAGGTGTGTGCCACTGTGTCTGGCTTGCAAAGTCTCCCTTTAAATTCCTTTCCCATATTGTGCTCTTTGGAAGGAAGTCATTATTCAAAAAGCACACTTGAGAAGTATTTATGTTTGTCCTCCTTTAGGGAGGAGTAGTTATATAATTTATTTGGAATTCTCCTGTGTAAGAGATTGTCTCTTCTCCATTTATTTATTTGGCCAATCATGTATCTTAGTATGGACTCATGGATGTCTATTTTATACTGTGGATTATGTTTCTATACTATTTTATGGTTACTTTGACATGCTCCCACCAACATGAAGTTTTTTGTTTGTTTCTGAGCATTTCCCTACTTTCCTATACTACAAGATGCTCCATGCTCATGTTGTGTATTTCCTGCTCCAGTCCTATAGCCAGGTATGTCTGTCAGTCTACCCCGCCCCCCCGCCCTCTCTCTCTCCCTCCCCCACCCCTCTGGTTTTTTGAGACAAGGTCTTGCTGTGTAGTCCAGGCTGGCCTGGAACTTGCTACATAGACCAGGCTGGCCTTAAACTTGCATCAACTCTCCTGCTTCTGCCTTCCGAATGCTGGGATTACAGGCATTAGCCACCATGCCCAGCTGCCCAGCTACTTCTTTAAAGAGGAGCTGTAGACTTTTGTAAGCCCCAAATAGTTTGTCTGTCTGTCTGTCTGTCTGTCTTTCTTTTTCTTTTTTTCAGTACTAAGATGTTGAATTCAAGCCCTTGCACAGGCCAGGAAAGCACTCTACCACACTGTACATCCAGCCCCTTTGTTATTTTTTAGTTTGAGACAGGGTCTCACTAAATTGCACAGGCTGCCTCTGGCCTCGAACTTGTGATCCTCCTGCTTCAGCCTCCTGAGATGCTGGGACTACATGTGCATGCCACAGTGCCTGGCAAATGGATCTTTTATTGATGTATGATTTTGTGTGTGTGTGTGTGTGGTATTGGGAGTTGAACCCAGGGCCTCGTGCTTGCATGCTCTGCAAGTGCTGGACCACTGAACTGCACCCTCAGCCCATGTTCCTTTTTTAGTTTTTGAGAGAGGGTCTCGCTAAATTACACAGACTGCCTCTGGTCTTGAACTTGTGATCCTCCTGCCTCCGCCTCCCAAGCTGCTGAGATTATAGGTGTGAGCCACCACGCCCTGCTTGATGTATGATTTTGTAACATGCTGCTTTGGTCATTTGGAAAATAATGGTTCACAGTGTCATATAAGTCTTTTATTACATTGATATGTAACCATATAATATATAAAAGACACATTTGTTTTTAGCAGCACAGTCTCATTAGATATTATCAGGAAGATGTCAGCCTCATGGTCATGAACACTAGTTTTCCAATTTTTCAAATATCTTTTGAAAGCTAAATATTATCATTGGCAACAAATATTGTCTACTAGTTGCTTGCAGTATTAGGCTTGCTTTGCTTATTCTGGAGATAATATTTGTGAATCCCCAGGTTAGAGTAATATTAGTTTGCCAATTATTCTTTCAAGGAAAAATGGTGTTTCATGAAAAAGGTGGATAGTTTAGCCTGTAATTCAACCACACACATGCTTTTCTTCAAGATAACCACATCACTTTGGCATGTAGCAGCAGGATATCGGTCCTTCCCATCTCTTCACACAGAATATCTGAAAGATGTGTATTCGAGAGTCACAACTTAATAAAATTAATACTTCTTACTACTTCAGTCAGAGTGTCCCTGAGTCAATATTTTAAAAAACCTGGAGTGTGTGGAAGTGCTGAATGCAGTGACCCAGTGCCCACTGCGGGTGGCAGTTTGTGCTGTCTTGATTCCTGCTAGGTCATCAGCATTATTGGTTTGTACCATCAGTGCAAATGTAAAACCAGTTAAAAAAAAAAGACAAAGAACACTTTGTATTAGATATTACAAAAATAATTTTTAACCTTGGGATCTCTGAAAAGGCCTTGGAGAGTTTCCTGAGGTCTGGGAACTTCACTCTGAGATTAAAGGAGGGAGAAATGTGATTAAAAAAAAAAAAGAAAGGCAAAGCCGGGTGGGGTGGCTCTCGCCTGTAATCCCATCAACTCTGTAATCCCATCAACTCTGTAATCCCATCAACTCCCAAGGTGGAGACAGAAGGATCACAGGTTTGAGGCCAAAGGCAGCCTGTGAAACTTAGTGAGACCCTGCCTCAAAATAAGAAGTAAAAAATGGGCCACGGGTATAGCTCAGTGGTATATATGAGGAGCCGGTTTCAACCTCTAGTACCGTAAACAAACAGACAAACAAACAAAACCCCAGGGTATAATGGAAACGCAATTGTTGAATTTAGTATGTAATAAGCCTATTAAAATAAAGAGTATGCAATTGAAGCACCAGAAGATTAGAAGAGTAGAGAGACTGGTGAGATTTACCAGGTCAGGAGATAGGATTTTATTTTATTTTTTATTTTTTGAGATCGGGTCTTGCTATATAGCTCAGGCTGGCCTGGGAATCTCTGTCCTCCTGCTTTAGCTTGCAAAATCCTGGGATCATAGGCCTGCGCTGCCACGCCTAGCTAGGAGACAGGATTTTAAATGGATCGTAAAGGATTGGCACATCTTGGAAGGCAGAAGGTTGGGAATGAAATGTTTGCTCAAACTGTGCAAAGGAGGAGCAAGAGTCGACACTGACATCTTAGAGAACTGAAAGGCAATTAAAGAACAAAGCCGGGCTTTTGTTCTCTTGCTGTCCTGTGTATGGGAGGAGGCGATGGGTGGACCTACAGTTTTGTCAACCTTACCCTTTAAACTCTAAGGGAGGAACACTTCAGATTGATATGGCTAGGGGCTGGGTGAAAGAGGAGCGGGCCATCACTGTTGCAAAGAGTTCCTTCCTTGACAATACTTGTATGTCCCAGAATTTGTCTAAAGATTAAAAACCAGGAAAGGAGTTTGTCAGAGGGAAAAGTAGTTTTGCCAATATATTTTGGATCATTTGCAAAGCTCGTGGAAGCGTGTGTCAAGAGGTTTGTGGTGTCATAGAATACTCACATCGCTCTGAAATGACTCGGAAGTGAAATACTGCTGTTGCAAGCACCATTCTGAAAAATAGTTATTAATAGTCCCCAATCTCCGTAGGCACTGTGTATCTTGAGCTCAATTGCCTCATTGGCAAGTGAGCCCTACAGGGAATCCCTCGGAATATTGTTTTCCCCGGCCTTCTCAATCGCACTAAGTTGGGCTCCCCGCGCTTGCCATAGCAGGGACTCTACCACTGCTTTCTGAGGGGGGGACTAGAAGGCGGCAGAGGAGCGAGCTGCGAGGGGCGTGTGGTGGGAAAAGCCGGGCACTCTGGAGGACGGCGGACATCCAGAACCCGTCATCAACCCGGCCTTGTCCCTTCTCCCGCCTGCCCACAGCCCCTGTCTCGCCCGGGAACGGCGGCGGCCAAGGGCTCCGCGGCCTTTCCTCGGAAGGCAGGTGAGTGTCGGAACCTGGGCTGCGCGCCCACCCCCGCGTCTCCGGACCAGTGGTGGCGCCCGGCCGGGGAGGCGGCCTCGGCGCACAGTAATGGCAGCGCTGTGAGCTGGGGAACGCTAGCTGACAGCGCCGCCGCCGCCGCCGCCGCCCACCTTCCTCGCCAGGGGTTTCGTCCTTCGCTCCTTCGGGTCGCCTCCCTCCTCTCGCCCCGGCCCCGGGTCCTGCTTCCACAGAAGGTAACCCCGCCGGGGCCGGGAGCCAGGTGCGGGCGCCGGGACGCTTCCTTTCCCGGCTCATGGGTGGCGGGGACGGGGCGGAGGAGAGGAGCTGGGGGCGCGCAGGGCGGAGGGCACGAGGGCTGGAGGCAGGGGGCCCGGCACCGGGGGTCCTGGGAGTGACCTCGGCTCCCCAGAGCGCTGACCCCTAAAGCCCGGCCGCCCCCTGGCCGGGATCCCGGGCCTCCGCGACCCGGTCTTGGCCTCCCCTCCCCGGCCCCATTTTCCTCCAGAGGAGGGAAGGTGAGGGCGCGTGTGCTCCTGCCTCCTGCGTGCCCACCCGGCGCAGGGTGCATGCGGAGGGGCTGGCAGCGTCTCCCTTATCCTTACCACGATTGTTTTCACTTTTGTTTCCGCACACAGCGAGGATTGATGGCTCTCGGGAGTATCCTGCGTCCAGGGTACACCTCCTGTCTCCACACTTAGGGTCGGGTAAAATAAGATCCTCAGACTCTTTCCAGTCCTTGCTTACACACTACAGAACCTGGACCATTCTCTCCCATTACGTGCATGCACATAAAACATCTGTGACTTGCAGACTGTTATTATTGTTAAGTTCTCCCCTTCCTTCATGGGTGACTGTCACCCATGGCCATACCCTGGAAGTTTAAATTGGTAGGTATTAAGTCTTAACATCTGCTGCAGACTCTGAATTTTTAATATTAAGATCTTTGAGCTAGACCTGCCCTAAGCCTACATTGATACTAAAATATGGGAAATACTCAGTGTTCTGTTCTCTAGTCTTTAGAATCTTACATACTATGCCAACACAGACAAATGAATGAATTAGTTATACGTTGCCTCTTTTGTTCATATACAATATTTCGAAGACCCTTTTAAAAGAATCACAGATGAAATAACAGTTGTATACGGTTTTGAGTTACCTGTTTTTTTCCAGATGCTATTTATGAGTTGTGGGGACGTTTTCTGCAGTGTACACTACCTCTTCAATATCTGTATGTTCACACGCATCTGAAATGCTCTTACTTTGTTCGTATCCTTACTTTGTTCCTCACACTCTCTGGTGGTTTTCTGTGTTTTATAAATTTGAAGATAGTTTATCCATATCTTTTTATCCTCGCCAGTCTATTATTAAATTAACTGTAGGTCATTTTTAAAGTTAGTTTTGCCATATTTATTAAGTGCCTGATTTGTATGCTAGGCAATATTGCCAGCGTTAGGACTACAGCCATGTCCTGTGAAATTTCTGCGTTTGTAGAGCTTCAGTTCTGGTTGTGGAGAGAGAGACACAATAAATAAGAAACAAACATAATTTGAATAAATGCTATTAAGGAGTTAAGTTGACTGGGAGAAGATTATTTCAGATACTGAGGTCAGAAAGGCCTTTCTGAGATAACCTTTGACCTGATACTTGAAAAATGATCAAGTAGTTCTGAAGGAGGTGTTCCTGGGTGCAGGAATAGCTTTGAAGTGGTATCAAACTTGGGTCCAGCAAACTAAAAGCAGCTCAGTGAGGGAAGTCTAGATCAGAGCTAGGTCCAAAGGAGTTTAGCTTTTACATTGAAACCTATTGGAATTTCCAAATGGTCTGATTTATAATCTGACTGTAGTTGTTGTTGTTGTTTTTAGGTGCCATCGATTTGGGTCCGACTCATAGCAACACTCATAGAGTTTTCAATGGCTGATTGTTTCAGGAGTGCTTTGGGAGTGGATTGCCAGGTCCTTCTCCCATTTTTGTGGTGCTGGGGACTGAACCAAGAGCCTCAGAGAGTGCAGTGCAGCACTCTACCAACTGAGCTAAACCCCAGCCCCTGACTATAAACAGGAGAGGAGAAAAGCAGAGAGACCAGTGGGAAGACTACTGGCCTTGGTTTGTTACAAAGACAAGTAACATGGTTTTGAGATATGATTTGGAGTTAAAGATATTTATTGAGCTTGTTCTTGTTTGGGTAAGAGTGCAGTTCGGCTGGACATGGTGACACACATATAATCCCAGCACTTGAGAGGCCGAGGCAGGAGGATCCCTTTGAATTCAAGGCCAGCCTTAGCTAGAGAGTGAGATTCTGTATCAAAAAATCAAAACAGAAAAACAGACAAGGAAAGAGTTCAGCTCGTTGGGATGAGTATTTCCTGGGATTTTGGGTTCAACTGGAGGATGATGGTGCCAGGTACAGGGATGGGGGAAGAGATGAGGGAAGCAGGTTGTCTTATGGGGATGGAGTAGGATTGGACGTTAAGTTGGACCTAGATCTTCAAGTGGAGGTGAGAAGTAATCAGTGGATATGTTGTTGTTAGGTGCCGTCGAGTCGAGTCCAGTCCGACTCTTAGCGACCCTATGTATAGCAGATCGAAACACTTGCCGATTCTGTGCCAGGCAAACCATCTTATTTATGTTTAAGCCCATTGTTGCGGACACTGTGTCAAT
>VMDO01035524.1:0-16008 GCA_007922755.1 Pedetes capensis | reverse complement strand
GAGGGTTTTCCTCTTTTCCGTTGACCTGCCACTCTTCCAAACATGATGTCCTTCTCCAGGGATTGTTCTCTCCTGACTACATGTCCGAAATATGTAAGACGCAGTTTGGCCATTTTTGCTTCCAAGGAGCACTCTGGTTGTACCTCTTCTAGGACAGATCTGTTAGTTCTTTTGGCAGTCCATGGTATATTCAATAGACATCTCCAGCACCACAATTCAAAAGCATCAATTCTTTTTCTGTCTCTCTTGTTCAATGTCCAGCTTTCACAACCATATGATGCGACTGAAAATACCGTGGCATGAGGCAGACACACCTTCGTCTTCAATGTGACATCTTTGCTTTTCAATACTCTAAAGAGGTCTTTTGCCACAGCTTTTCCTAGAGCAATGCGTCTTTGGATTTCTTGACTGCTGCTTCCACGGGTGTTGATTATAGAGCCAAGCAAAGTAAAATCTTGGACAACATCAATCTTTTCTCCATTTAATGTGAAGTTGCGTGCTGATCCAGTCATAAGGATTTTTGTTTTGTTGATGTTTAGGCGTAACCCATATTGAAGGCTATGATCTTTGATCTTCATCAGTAAATGTTTTAAATGCTCTTCATTTTCAGCAAGCAAAGTGGTGTCATCTGCATAACGCAGGTTGTTAATGAGTCTTCCTCCAATCTTGATGCCGCGTTCTTCCTCATAAAGTCCAGCTTCTCGGATTATTTGCTCAGCGTATACATTGAAGAGATAGGGTGAAAGTATACAGTCCTGAGGCACACCTTTCTCAACTTTAAACCACTCAGTGTTTCCTTATTCTATTCGAACAACTGCCTCCTGGTTCATGGACAGATTTCTCATGAGCACAATTAGGTGTTCTGGTATTCCCATTTTCCGAAGTGTTATCCATAGTTTGTTGTGATCCACACAATCAAATGCTTTTGCATAGTCAATAAAACATAGATAGTCATCTTTTTGATATTCTCTGCTTTCAGCTAATATCCACCTGACATCAGCAATGATGTCCCTAGTTCCCCGCCCTCTTCTGAATCCCGCTTGATTTTCCGGTAATTCCCTGTCTATGTATTGCTGCAGTCGTTTCTGAATGATCTTTAGTAGAATTTTGCTGGTGAATTACATAGTGAGACCTAATTTTAGAAAACAAATAAATAAAAACAAACAAAACTAAACAAAAGAAAATCACTTTGGCTGATGTGTAGAGACCTGCTGGAGTGTTGGTGGGGATGTTGTTAGGTTCTGACTAGTCAGGTAGAACTCATAGTTACCCTATATACAACACAACAAAACACTACCAGGCATTGTGCCATGCCTGGCACTATTGTCAATGCTTCACTGCTATTCATAGGGTTTTCTCTTTTTTTCTTCCTTTATTAGTAAATGATGATGGAGTATGCGGTAACACAGCATTGTATTTTTCCATTATTCATAGGGTTTTCAATTGCTAATTGTTTCAGGAGTGAGCTGCCAGGTCTAGTGTCTATAAACAGGATAGTTTAGATTGGAGTAATACAGTTGATTTATTTAAAAAAGTAGATACTAGGTTAAAATAGATGAATATGAGAGATCAAATGAAGACATACACATAGAAGTATAACAGGAAAAGAGATGATGAATTAGATATATTAAAGGTGAGGTATGGGAATAATATGTATAAGATAACTAGGCAAAGGGATGATACCATTTCCTACAATGAGGTCCTCTGGAAAGGATGGTTTAAGGTACCTTTGCAAATTTAAATAGGAGATAGCAAGACAGAAGCTGATAGAAAATATGAGCCATCTGTACAAAAGGATAATTGGAATCATGGCATGAATATGATTTTTAAAGGAAATCCATAAGCAGAATAAGAAGAATTTCTCCATCTTTAAATTGGGACAATAATATCACTTACTTCATTACATTTACTCAGCATTCAGCATCAGGCCCAGCACATATTAAACACCCAGTAAAATATTAGTTTTTATCAATCCTATTATTATTATTATTATTTGTTTTTAAGGATTTAGAACTATATTTATCTTAGTAAAAATAAGAGGAGTTCGGCCAGAAAGTCGAGCAGTGGAAATTGGTTGCTGGGATGCTGGAACAGATGTGAGGGATTCTACAAGAAATCAGCCATGTCTGATGTAAAAACACAGCAGAAAGATCAAATGCCTCCTTTTAGACAATATGTTCACTCAAGCACAGGGAATGCTTAAAGTATGCATAAGGTGAAACAATATTATGCTTGAGAGAGTCTGTCAAAGCATACATTTGTGGAGAAGCTCTATTTAGTCAGGAATCAAAGTGAAAACTCTCACTCACACACAGAGTCACATCCAAAATCCAACTTCTCAGCCACATGACCTGGTTCTACATGTTCTTTCAACATCTTCCATGAGATAGGAGATCATTTCCCTTAGACATGCGCCCATTCAGAGACTTATTGGTATTTTCTTGATGTTTGTCTTCATCAGGATTAATTTGGCTAACCTTCCTAAGTCTTCTCCAGTGACTCTGAGTGACAACATGTAGTGACAACAATAGTGAAGAGGGAAGATGTTTATTATCCCTCTATGCCTAACATTTCTTTATCAATTTCCCATCTTTGATAAATTTATCAATAAATTCCTATATGTCAGACATGCTTCCAGAGTCTAGCAATCCAGAAAACTTATATTCTACTGTTAAGGGACAAAGGTAATGAAAATTTAAAATGGTGAGAGAAAAAATAAATGCGAATTAAAATGTCTTTTCTTAATGCTTAGTACCATAATGATACTAGTAATAAAATTATTTGATAATGTGGAAAAGGCCTAGGGTGGTGGAAGTGAAAGGTGTATACTTTATATTGAATAATTTAAAGGACACACACTTGACATTCTAGGGCCTCAAGTTTCAAAAGCATGAAGACTATCTCCAGAATTACTAAAGGCATAAAAACATCAGGATATTGTTGTTGTTAGATACTGTTGAGTCAATGTCCGACTCATAGGGACCCTGTGGATAACAGGCAAAACACTGTTGTCAGTGCTTCTCTTCTATTCATAGGGTTTTCAAATGGCAGATTGTTTTTTGGGAGTGGGTTTCTGGGTCCTTCTCCCAAGCCTACAGAACCTAGTATTTCCAGGCAGTCTCTCATCTCGGTCCTAACCAGGCCAGACCCTGCTTAGATTCCAAGAAATAATAGAATCAGATGCCACAGTTGTACAGCTACAGGCATCAGAGTATTAGAGAATAGAGAAACGATCAGTGTTTTTGAATCACGGTGCATCTGCAGAGAGTGGGAGGGGATGAGATGAGAGAGGTGAGCAAAGGTTATAATGCACAATCTTGTGTCCATACCAAAGAGCTTAAATTTTCTTCATGTGCAATGGAAAGTTATAGAAGGCATTTTAGCAGGCAAAATATGTGACCTGATTTATGTTTTGTAACTATCACTCTGGGTCCTTTGTGTGGAACAGACAAGAGGAACTTTAGAAAGACAATTCAGGATACTCCTTCAGGAAAAAAGAAATAATGTTAGCTTAGACACATTGGTAAAAATTGAAGAGACAATTGGTCTTTGGATGCAAGACATACCTCAGTTAGAATAAGCAAGTCTGCTGGATTCAGAGACAGTGTTGAAGTGGAAAAACCATTTGCAAAAAATGAAGTTTGTGATAGTATATCAGAGGATAGCAATTGGGAAAAGTAGGTTGAGATACTATATTCACCTTGAGTCTCTGAAGTAGCTTATATAGTTACAAAATGTTTAATAAATATTTATAATGGGGTACCCATAAACAAAATAAGATATTTAGGCATTTTTGTGTGAGATTATAGAACCTGTTTATCTAATTCTAACCCTGCCTCCTCTAAAAAGCAGAGTTCCTTTTTGTCTTATATCTAGTTAGATGTGGATGGGCAATGGATGTAAAGGTATATACATTCATTTAGAAGGAATAATCATGAGCCAAAAAACCAAAACCGCAAATTCTCAATTTTCCTCTTGGAATATTTCATAGAACAAAAGGGCCAATCTTGGTGATTTGAGAGATAATCCTACTTTTATTCTTATTACCTTAATGAAAATTATTTAAGGAAAAGAAATCAGACTGAAGGTCAGTAGATATATTTTGATTGTGATGGGTATGTTGCATGGGAGAAATTTTCATGAGCTAGTTGTGTGATCAGCCATGTACACTATATCACATTTCCTGATTTACAGAGTTATGATGTCCCTTCCTCCTCCATGATTCAAAGATAATCATGCATATCATGTATAAGCCATCCTGGGAAAAGAACATTTGAAATATAATCCCTAATATTCCAATCTTTAAATATGAAATTAAACTGCTAAGTGATTTAGAGACTTGACCTAAATATCACATGTGCTGAGTAGCATAAGCTGATTTTTTATATTGAATTCCTATCTGAAAATTCCTCATTCATGCTAGAACTCAAACTACTTTTTGCAAAACTCATGTTTTAGTAACCAGATCTTCACAGTCTTTAAATATCGATGGGTGGAAGTGCAAGTACTTTTCATATTTAATAGTGAATGTGATAATCCTTAAAGAATGAAGCACTTGGGAATATAAAGTATTTAATATAAGATTAGACCAACATGTGTGTAGTTTTCAAAAAATCCATCTCAAATTTTTGAAGTATGTATTAGATTGGCTGTGAATAATTCCTTTATAGGTTTTATTTTTATTGGCAAAATTTAAAATATTTATGAGGTATCATTGTGTAGTATTTTAATGTGTATATATGTGTGTGTGTGTGTGTGTGTGTGTGTGTGTATATATATATATATATATATATATATATATATATATATATATAGTATACTGCTGAAAAGGTAGTTAGCATATGTAAATAATCCTTTATTACAAGATATGCAAACATTTGTTTACCATGTACACTGCTTGAAGGTAAAATATCATGAAACAATAAAATCAATAATGCTAAAGAATTGTTTAAATGCAATGACTAATCTTTTTGTCATCATTTATTAGTACATAAGTCATTAAAATGACTTGCAACTCTCTTCCACATATACAGAAATTCAAAGCTCTAAGACTTAGGTTATATATTTTGGCTCTTAAATTATTATGCAGAAGATATTAGTGGCCACTTTTAATATACTTTATACCCTGAGTTGGTTGTCATGCTTCTCCATAGTGATGTATTTGGTTGTACTCTGGTGGGTGTTTACATGAATTTTATTGATGATTTAAGCAACTTGGCTCCCAGGCTTTTTTAATAACTTCTTCTGAAGAAGTGGTAATAATAGTGGACAATACTGTCATTTGTCATACAATGCTTCAGAATGTTCCCATTAAGAGAAAACTACTCAGCAGTTTTTCCAGGTGCTACACATCAGCTACAAATACCTCTTTATTTCCAGTTTTACTGTGTGTCAACATAAATTAATATTGGTTTCACAAGTTAATTTCTTTTACTATCCAGTGCTTTCTCTAAGAGTGTGAGATGAGTTCATGCACAGTAGTGACATATCTTTCATATCTATAATAACACTTTTATTTAACTTGTGTATTTTGTAGTAAGATAGCAAGACATAAAACAATCTAACAAAAACCCAAGTAAAATCATAGAGGATGCCTGGCTCCATGCGTCAATATCGTCAATATCACAGAGACTATGAAGTTATCGGAATAGGTAACAAGACAGCAACTAGAGTTGCTGAAGTGAGAATTATGTAGCCTATGACGATCCCAGTAGAAACGGGTCACATCCTTATGAGCAGCAGAACCACGGCACACCATGAAAACTCTCCAAATCTTGGTATTCATCTGTAGACCCAGAATGATAGAGGAGGCTACATTAGAGGATATATTACAGATGGTATCTTTAATATGCTTAGCAAATGTTAAGCACCCAATAAATTATAGATATTATTATTATTATTATTAAAATTAGAAATAATAGAATATAAATAACATTTCCAATTATGGTTTTAAAATATTTCAACTAATTCTTTGATACTTGCTCCATCAAAAGGTAGAGTTTAAACCTTTTCCCATTACATATAGGCTTCCTCAACAACTTGTTTGTAACAATGGAATGTAGCAGTTGTTGTGTGCCTTTTGAGATGTGTCACACATTGTGGTATGATACCCTCAGACTCTCTCTCTCTCTCTCTCTCTCTCTCTCTCTCTCTCTCTCTCACTCTCTCTCTCATGGAACACATATATTTAGAAGTGTGAACAAAAATGTGAGCTGCGCTTGAAGCCACAGTGCTGGAGGAACCACAGTGCTGGAGGAACCACATGGAACTAGAAAGATGACCAAGAAGCACCAACTGTTCGAATTTTCATTCTACAGCAAGTACCAACTTCCAGATATGAGATTCCAGCCCCAGGATGGTCCATCAATGCAACAGATATTTTGAACATGATGCTATCATCTCAGACGACTATTTGGGGTAGTTTGGCAGCTACAGTAGAGTACCAGAATACTATTACCAGTTTATGTTAGATCATTTTATCTTTCTGCTTTTTACATCTCTCCTTCTCTACATTGCAGAAATGTGCTACAGAATAGAAATATTTATTTATTTATGTATTTAGTTAGTTATTATTTTTCTATACATGGGGCTAGAACTTAGGGTTTCTCACATATTTGCAAGTGTTCTATCACTGGGCTTCCCCTTCACCCCCTTTTTTATTTTTTAGAGTCAAGTTCTCTCTAAGTTGGGAAGCTTGCCTCTAGCCTTGAACTCACGCTCCTCCTGCCTCCACCTCCTGAGTTGCTAGGACTACAGCCTTGCACTACCATGCCCTGGTGAAACATTTCTTTTTATCTGATAGTATTGTATTCCTCGTATGTCTATGTTTAAGAGGCAAAGGGGTATGGAGAGTAGCAAGATGGTGTATTATTGTCTATGAGATAGATGTGGATAAAGTAATGCAAACTTTTTTATGTAAGAAAGCACAATTCAATCTCTATGGACACATATGGAGGCACCAGACATCTACAGCATGGTATATTTCTTGGATTATAGAGCTAGTAAAAGGCTATAGATTTAGGAACAGTGCATGCAATTTACCAGCTCACAACCATCACATTACAGTTATAAAACTCCTGTCACAAAGCACAACTCTCCGCAAAGTGCTCCATAAATGCACATGTGGATATTCCAAATGTCTCAGAGTGTCACATGCTGTAGAAAGACACCTCCAAATGATTATCTACTGATGAAGAGTGTATTAAATTACAGAGGCCACTAATCCTTAAGAGGATAGATCTGACATGAACAAGCTAGCTCTCATTATAAAATTTTCCAAAATATAAAATAGGGCAAAAGTGGCCTGCAAAAGCCCACACATCCTTCCAAATATTGTCAATCTATTCTTATATTCATCACCATTGCTTACTTGTAGCACATGGAAGAATTTGTAGTGTTAGTTTCAAAGAGCTTTATTAACATTGCATTGACAATACATTAAAGGACAATGCTTATTCTGCAATTTTATTTTGGGATTTTCAAATGAAAGAAATTATCATAGCCTTTCTCGCCTCATAATTTAAATCACTAAACACTTCAGTGCCTCACAGTAAAGTTTAGTTATGGATTTATTGTATGCTAACAAAATTGTTAGTGTACAGCAGAAATTTAAGCTTTCCATAGATTCATTCTCTAGCTCCAGCACTATTCCCAATGTGACTATGTAATATCCTGTGTACAGAAGCAAGATCTTCTCAAATTCAGAATGAGGTTAACTTATAGTTAACCTTCATTAAAGAAATACTAGTTTGTAAAATACACACACACACACAGAGACAGAGACAGACAGAGAGAGAGAGAGAGAAAAGAGGAAAAGAGCAAGGTAGGGTGGAGCGAGGGAGCATTTTTAAAGAACTAGTCTTCAACTCTTTGGAAATTTTGTGTGCTCCCTTCAGCATCTATTTTGCCAATCTGTTTTCCTGGTATGCCTCTAACATATGAGATTTTCAAGGTCCAAGTGTTTAGGGACGGAAAGGGAAAAAGCAGATTTTTGCCTGCTCCCAATGTTCTCTGAAATATGTGACAAGCCCTGCAGGAAATAACATTTTGGATGCCAAACTCTCATTACCACATTAATTGCCTCTGTCATGACAGTTTGGGCCTGAGCAAATGGCAGGGAACCTGCTGTGCTCCCCAAGAGAGCAACCCTGGCCAAGGGAAAGAAGATCTGAGCTCCCCACGCAGTCAGCTAAAAGGTGCTGTTATCAGGACAGGCTCCAGATTCCTCTGTACCTCCGGAGGAGTCATTGTTAATTTGGTGGGGGAGGGGCTATCAAAAATCTTTGTCTAAAAATTTTATGAAAAATATTTATGTAAACAAAATAAAATGGGGTTAAATTGTATTTTATCAGCAGGGCGTTTCCACAATAAGTGTTTGTCCAGTTGACTGTATGTCAAAGCAACAAAAGGGTGAATGGGGTGTGTTGAGGGTCTGAAGATAAAAGCTTCAAATGGGCTTTCAGCCTCCCTTCTTCTGAAGCTGAATGAACACACAATAATCAGAGTAACGCGTAAGAGGGCAATTTGAACAGAGTGGATAGTAAGTCACATTTGAAGTCAAAGCAAAATTCAAAAGAAAATTCCCTTAATAGTTTTCCTCAATATAATTAATCTGAAAGTATTCTTTTTAATTAATGTAATTAGAGGTTTAATTATTGAAAGTCAGGTTAAAGATGAAAAGTACCATGTAATTAAGATGATTATTTTCTTTCTTTAAGCCCCAAGGAAAATCAAATGGAGTTTTCTTTACTAACCCTTTCAACTTCAGTTTTATTTCCTATCTTTAAGTAATTATGAGATTTATGAGAGACACTGGTTAAAGGAGTGGGGTGAATAGAGAGTATGTGAAAAATCTTATAGAACACAATGAGAAGTTGTGTTTGATCAGTCTTAGGTCACAGAGTGGTCCCAAGAAATTAGGTTTCAATAATATTACTATTAGCATACACAGAGTATGTCAATATTAGAAGGTAATACTTTTTCATAAAGTGATTTAAAATAAAAATTCTTAAAATTCCTAACCATAAAAAGATTTCATGCAAATTTTTATGCATCAGAGCAATGCTTTCAATATGGGTTAGAATACTACATATTATTAGAATAAAGATTATACTGCTGTAATAGACAGGTCTTAGATAAAGCTTAAATTGTTGTTGTTCTTAGTAGAGAATTTATTCTTATCTCACATAAAGAGTCTGATCAGCCCAACCTAACAAATCAGTTCAGCTCATCAGGTTCCCAGACATAGGCTCATTTTGTTTCCTTTTGAAGACAATACCATGTGTAACTTCTTACTCTAGATGGTCAGGCCTGGGTTTCTACATGTCTAGAATTCAGCCTGAGGACATGCAGATCTGAAGTGCACATATCATTGTACTGTGCTACTAAAACTTCATCACCGGGATACATAGCTACAAAGGAGGTTGCAAAAGACAGTCCTTTATGTGTGTGATCATGTACTTTATGTAAAATTTGGTGAAGTAATGTCACCAGAACTAAATGGAAGAATGAGGAAAAATACATTGGCAATGGGAATCAATGTGCTAAAGTCAGATATTAGAGAGGTAAGAAGGCATTTCAATATATTTTGAAGTTATTTACTTGCTGGAATGATGTAACATCCAGAAGTAATTTTATCAAAAAAATTGTAACACATGAACACATGCTCTTCTTTTCACAGGCATGCACTCCCATACATTTCTGTATGAATGCTCATGTTTGTTGATATTCAATGGTTAATTTTATGTGTCAGTTTGATTAGGTCATGGCAAATTTTGGCAAATACTACCCTAGATGTTAGTGGAAAGGTATTTTTAAAAAGAGATTCATGTTTAAGTTGGTAAACTAAATAAACCAGATGACGCTCGGTAAAATAGAAGGCCTCACCCAATCTCTTAAAGGTCCTAAGAGAAAATATTCTGATGTCTCCACAGCAGAGGGAATTCTACCTTAGGTTTACTTTGGATGTGACGTACAGCATCAATTTTCCCTGTTTCCTGCTTGCCTACCCTTCATGTTCTAGACTTGCCAGTCTCCACATTGTGAGAGCCAATTCCTTAAAATAAGTAGATTCTGTCTCTGTCTCCCCTACAACCACCCCCTTCTCACTCTCTTTCCATATGCTTGCCATTGTTTCTAAGTTTCTTTACAAAGATTCAAAACTCTTCTAGAAATTTTCTTTATATAATGCCTTCCCAAAATATACTCCATTCTGTTATTGTGTATAGATTATCAATTTCCTATGGAAAAATTATATTTTTCTCACTCCTTTCTCTCCTTTTCAATTGACAGGCATGTCTATAGTATACTCTTCATTTGTGTTAATTTTTATAATATTAAAGATAATTATATTTCTAATAACTAACAATAGTTGTGCTAAAATATTTGACTCCTCGCTGTAACAAATGAAGTAAATAGAAGTTCTCATATTTTCTTCTCATCCCTTCCCAATTTTAATTAGTTTCTTAATTATAATTATATTCTACTTTGCTGCTGTGGCCTGTATTTTTTCAACATTTTAATTTTATAATTCAATATATCTGGTGCTTGTGATTGCAGCTTTGGCTAAATTTTCAACTGCCAACTCTTAGCAGATTGTATTGCTTCTCCATTTGATTCCTTGAGAGATTCTTGTGAAAAACTATTTGTCTGTAGCTTTTATAATTGAAAGACTGTAGTTGGATATAAAATCTTCAGTTCAACATTTATTTTCTTTCTAAACTTTATTTTTATTAATAAATGTGGGGTACAGAATAGTGAGAGCTTTGCTATTTCCATTGTGCATATATTACATCATTTTGCTTACACTTTTATCAATTTACATAATTTATGAAACTCTTCTATTAATATGTGGTAAAAATAATATGCAATTATGGGTTACATCCAAGTATTCTTTTTATATTCATTGACCCTCCACTGTCTCAAACATGATGTCCTTCTCAAGGGATTGGTGCCTCCTGAGAACAGGTCCAACATGAGTAAGCCTCAGTCTAGCAATTCTTGCTTCAAAGGAGCACTCTGGTTGCACTTCTTCTAGGATGGATCTATTTGCTCTTTTGGGAATCTATGGTGTATACAATATTCTTCCCCAGTACTATAATTCAAAAGCATCAATTCTGCTTTTGTATTCATTATTCAGCATTTAGATTTTGCAAGCATATGATATAACTGAAAATACCATGGCATGAGTTTGGTGCACCTTCATCTTCAATGTAACATCTTCACTTTTCAACACTATAAAGAAGTCTTTTGCAACAGCTTTTCCAAATTCAATGAATCTTTTGATTTCTCGACTGCTGCTTCCATGGGTGTTGATTGTAGAGCCAAATAAAACAAAATCTTAGAGAAACTCAATCTTTTCTCCATTTTTCATCAAGTTGCTTACTGATGCAATTGTAAGGACTTTTGTTTTGTTGATATGAGGCACAATCCATACTGGAGGCTATGTTCGTTGATCTTCATCAGTAAATGTTTCAAATCATCTTCACTTTCAGCAAGCATAGTTATGTCATATGCTTAACACAGGTGGTTAATGAGTTTTCCTCCATCATGATGCCATGTTCTTCTTCATAAACACCAGCTTCTCAGATTATTCGCTAAGCGAAGAGAATTATGGGTTATAGTCCCCTGTTTTATCCCATGTATCCACATAGTTTCATCATGTAACTTGGGATTGTCCTCTCCCCCTTTTCACCCTCTATGTTATTATTCTCTCTATTATCTTTTGTAGTTGATTAATGGACTAAAGTAACCTAAAGAAAAGCTCATTTATTTCTTCTTACAGGTGACTTGATCTTTAACCTTGATATGAAAATATTCAATCTTTATTTTTAAATTATAAAATTCAACAGGCTATATTTTAAGATTAATCACTACATTTAATTATTGTTCTGGAACACAATACAGGATTCAACATGTATATCCCAGTATTATTTTTTTTATTTGAATCACATATTGTGTGATATTGGGCTAGAACATTCTCTTAATCTATCTTCTTTCATACTCTTCCTTAATTCCCTCTCCCCCCTTTAATCTCCTACTCCTTTGCGATTTTATTTAATCCTTCATTTCTATTTTTCATCTTCCTTAACATAATTCCACATGGTCTCTTATCTTGTTCTTTTGAAATTGAAACTCAATTTCAATTTTATGCTTATTTTTCTTAATTTTCTTTCTGACTTTTACTTTTTTGCTGTTGTTAGGTGTCCTCCAATTAAGTTCAACTCATAGTGACCCTATGTACAACAGAATGAAACACTCCACAACAATGTGCCATGCATATGATCTTTTTTATGTTTTAGCCCTTGTTGCAGTCAGGGCTCCATCTAGATGTGAGCTACAATCAGCAATGATGTTCCTGGTTCCACTACTTCTTTTGAATCAGGCTTGATATTCCCACAGTTCCTTGTTAATAAACTGCTACAGTTCCATTTGCACTCTGTCCGCGTGGTGCTCAGCCTCCTCAGCAGACCTCACCTTTCTCCACAGTGCGGTGGGATGACTTAGTATCCCCTCTGGTGTGTCTGGGGTCCAGGCATATGTGTGCCCGTATGTCTGTGGAGATTGCGTCTGCATGACTGTCCCGCCACAACAGGAGAGAGGGAGTCGCGTTTCAGCTCTGGATGTGTACTGCTGGCACTGGTTTCCCACCGCCACAACAGGAGGGAGGGTGCGATTCCGTGCTGACTCACCAGAAAACTTGCAGTGTGTGTCCCGCGGGCAGGGTGACAGTGTGATGTCAAGGTTGCATGCTGTGTTGGGTCCGGCTCCCCTGGGTGTGTGGGCAAAGTCCCCTCCAAGTCTTCAGGATTCTATCCTGCCATCTTGTCCTGTGCTGTAGTCGCGCTCGGAACTTCACCGCTGGCGGTGAAGGGCTCCGCCAGTTTCCGCCGAAAAGGAGCTCCCCGGCCACATGCGACTTAGCCGCCTCCACAAGCCCCCCGACCTCTCTGCAGCACAGTGGGGTGATTTGGGCTCACCTCTGATGTGTCTGGGATCCGGGCATATGTGTGCCCAATTTTCTGTGGAGTTCGCGACCTTAGGCCTGATCCGCCGCAACAGAAGGGAGGGGAGCCGCGTCTTAACTCTAGACACGGATCACTGGCACCAGCTTCCCTGTTTGCTCCGCGGCCGCTATGGAGGGCGTTTGTGGGCCCCCTCACAGTGACTCACCTAGGATCTGCAGTCTGTGTACCGCAGGCGTGGTGAGAGTGTGCTGCCAAGGTTGCACTCCGTGTTGGGTCCGGGCCGTGGGTGTGTGTGCGCAAAATCCCTGCCAAGTCTCTGGGATTCTATCCGCTGTCTGTGTGATGGCGAAATGGCGGCGTCCTGCTGCTGGCCACTGTGTAGCTCCTCTGAAGCCTAATCCTTGATTTCAGTGCACACCTAGTTTCATTCTCTAGCTCTCAAACTAAATTATCTCTGTTTCTATTTATTCAATTGGCTTTTTTAAACCCCTAATCAAGGCTTCCTATTGCTCCGGAACAGAAGGTGTGTGTTATCTGTCCGCCATCTTGACTCCGCAATAAGAACAGTTTCTAGTGCAATTGCTGTGCATGGCAGACCTACTACAGACTTTCTCTGGGGGAGTTGAATATCATCCCACCCACAAGAGGATTTGGTTCTCCCAAGTGGTCTCCCAAGTGGGCGGAAAGCTGTGCTGCGCCCCCAGCCCATATTTTTTACTTTTTGAGACAGGGGCTTGCTGGGTTGCACAGACTGCCTCTGATCTCGGGCTTGCGGTCCTCCTGTCTCCGCCCCACAAGCCACTAGGATTGCAGGCGTGCACCACCGCACCTGACTAGAAGTGTTTAATAAGTGTGTGTGAGCGTGTATGCATGGTTTTGTTTTGTTTTTGTTTTGATTTTTGTTTTGTTTTGTTTTGTTTGTTTCATGGGATTTTTGTTTTGGTTTTGGTTTGGTTTGGTTGTTTTTTGTTGTTGTTGTTGTTTGATTTTGTTGTTTTGTATGGGAGTATGAAACCAGGGTCTTCTGCCTATTCGCTTTGCAGGTGCTGGACCGCCGCGCTGCGCCCCCAGCCCATATTTTTACTTTTTGACACAGGGTCTCTCTGGGTTGCGCAGGCTGCCTGTGATCTTGGGCTTACGAGCCTCCTGCCTTCGTCCCCAAGTTGCTGGGAATGCAGGTATATACCACCGCACCTGACTATAAGCGATTTTATACGTGGGTGGGAGCGTGTATGCGTGAGGTTTTTTTTTTTTTTTAATTTTTATTTGCTTCCTTCCTTGTTTTACTCTCTTCCCTCTTTCTATTCTCCTTCTCTTTTTCTTATGCTATATATGCATCCTCGTATTAATTATTTTACCATCAGACCCCCACATGTCTGTCAGTTTGCCGTGGGGGCTTGCGTGTTGCAATGAGGCTGAGACTCTGCCACTGTAACCTTAGACATGAGCAAGGTTACCCAAGGTGGACAGGTTTTCAGCTGAGCTTCCAGACTAAGACAGACTAGGGATTAGGACCTGGCGAGCCACTCCCGAAACAACTAGCCATTGAAAACCCTATGGATAGCAAAGAAACACTGTCAGATATAGTGCCTGAAAATGAGGCCCCCAGTTTGGAAGGCACTTAAAAGACTACTGGGGAAGAGTTGCCTCCTCCAAGTAGAGCATACTGTGATGAGGGAAATGGAGTAAAACCCCAGGGTGCTCAACGTGATGATGTGACACGACTCAAAATGAGGAGAAACAACTGTAAACATCCATTAATAATTGGAACATGGAATGTACGTAGTATGAATCTAGGCAAGCTAGAAATTGTTGAAAGAGAAATGGATCGCATAAACATTGATATTCTAGGCATCAGTGAGCTAAACTGGACCGGCATAGGCCATTTTGAGTCAGACAGTCATATGGTCTACTATGCTGGGAATGATAAACTAAAGAGAAATGGGGTTGCATTCATAATCAAAAAAGACATTTCAAGATCTGTCATGAAATACAATGTTGTCAGTGATAGAATAAAATCCATACGCCTACAAGGAAGGCCAGTTAATATGACTATTATTCAAATTTATGCACCCACCACCAAGGCCACAAATGAAGAAAGGGAAGACTTCTATCAGCTTCTGCAATCTGAAATAGATCAAACATGCAATCAAGACATACTGATATTCACTGGTGACTGGAATGCAAAGGTTGGAAACAAAGAAGAAGGCCCAGTAGTTGGAAAATATGGTCTTGGTGACAGAAAGGAAGCTGGAGATCGCATGATAGAATTTTGTCAGACCAATGACCTTTTCATTGCAAATACATTTTTTCAACATCATAAACGGAGACTATACACATGGACTTCACCAGATGGAACATACAGAAATCAAATTGACTACATATGTGCAATGAGACAATGGAAAAGCTCGTACAAAATGTCAAAACAAGACCAGTTGCTGACTGTGGATCAGAAAATCAACTTCTCATGTGCAAGTTCAAACTGAAGCTGAAGAAAATTAGAACAAGTATACAAGAGCCACGGTATGACCTTGAGTATATCCCACCTGAGTTCAGAGACCACCTCAAAAATAGGTTTAATGCATTAGACACAAATAACAGGAGACCAGAAGAGTTGTGGCATGACATAAAATATATCATTCAAGAAGGAAGCAAAAAGTTCTTAAAGGACAAGAAAAGAAGAAAAGACCAAATTACATGTCCAAAGAGACACTGGACCTTGCCCTTGAACATCGAGCAGCTAAAGCAAAAGGAAGACATGATGAAGTTAAGGAACTAAACAGAAGATTTCAGAAGGCAGCTCGAGAAGACAAAAACAAATATTATAATGACATGTGCGAGGAGCTGGAGGCAGAAAACCAAAAGGGAAGAACACGCTCTGTGTTTCTCAAGCTTAAGGAAGTGAAGAAAAAATTCAAGCCTCGAGTGGCAGTAGTGAAAGATTCTACAGGGAAAATATTAAATAATGCAGGAAACATCAAAAGAAGATGGGAAGAATACACAGAGTCATTATACAAGAAAGAATTGGTAGATGACCAACCAT
>VMDO01035523.1:0-16021 GCA_007922755.1 Pedetes capensis | reverse complement strand
AGGCTCCAGGAATTGATGGGATACCAATAGAGATGTTTCAACAAACAGATGCAGCACTGGAGGTGTTAACATGTTTATGCCAACAGATTTGGAAAACAGCTACTTGGCCAACTGACTGGAAGAGATCCACATTTGTGCCTATTCCCAAAAAAGGGGATCCAACTGAATGTGCAAACTATCGGACAATATCATTAATATCACACACCAGCAAAATTCTTCTAAAGATCATTCAGAAGCGACTGCAACAGTATATAGACAGGGAATTACCGGAAAATCAAGCAGGATTCAGAAGTGGGTGGGGAACGAGGGACATCGTTGTTGATGTCAAGTGGAGATTAGCTGAAAGCAGAGAATATAAGAAAGTTGTCAATCTATGTTTTATTGAATATGCAAAGGCATTGGATTGTGTGAATCATAACAAATTATGGATAACACTTAGGAAAATGGGAATACCAGAACACCTAATTGTGCTCATGAGAAATCTGTACATGAACCAGGAGGCAGTTGTTCGAATAGAACAAGGAAAGAAGAAGTTGAGAAAGGAGTGCGCCAGGACTGTGTACTTTCACCCTATCTCTTCAATTTATACGCTGTGCAAATAATCCTAGAAACTGGACTTTAGGAGGAAGAACGCGGCATCAAGATTGGAGGAAGACTCATTAACAACCTGCGTTATGCAGATGACACAACTCTGATGCTGAAAGTGAAGAGGATTTAAAACATTTACTGATGAAGATCAAAGATCATAGCCTTCAATATGGGTTACGACTAAACAGCAACAAAACAAAAATCCTTATGACTGGGTCAGCATGCAACTTCACAATAAATGTAGAAAAGATTGAGGTTGTCCAGGATTTTGCTTTGCTTGGCTCTATAATCAACACCCGTGGAAGCAGCAGTCAAGAAATCAAAAGATGCATTGCTCTAGGAAAAGCTGTGGCAAAAGATCTCTTTAGAGTATTGAAAAGCAAAGATGTCACATTGAAGACGAAGGTGCGTCTGACTCATGCCATGATATTTTCAGTGGCATCATATGGTTGTGAAAGCTGGACATTGAACAAGAGAGACGGAAAAAGAATTGATGCTTTTGAATTGTGGTGCTGGAGATGTCTATTGAATATACCATGGACTGCCAAAAGAACCAACAAATCTGTCCTAGAAGAAGTGCAACCAGAGTGCTCCTTGGAAGCAATAATGGCCAGACTGCATCTTACATATTTCGGACATATAGTCAGGAGAGAACAATCTCTGGAGAAGGACATCATGTTTGGGAGAGTGGCAGGTCAACGCAAAAGAGGAAAACCCTCCACCAGATGGATTGACACAGTGTCTGCAACAATGGGCTTAAACATAAATAAGATTGTTTGCCTAGCAGAGAATCGGCAAGTGTTTCGATCTGCTGTACATAGGGTCGCTATGAGTCAGACTCGACTCGACGGCACCTAACAACAACAACAGCTTTCAGCATCACAGCAACATGTAAGCTCCCACCAAATGGCAAACAGACAGACTTGTGGGGACACTTTCACTTGTTGTTGTTGTTGTTGTTAGGTGCTGTCGAGTCGGTATCCGACTCATAGCGACCCTCAGAGGGTTTTCAATAGCTAACTGTTTCGGGATTGCCTTGGGAGTGGGTTGCCAGGCCCGTCTCCCATTTTGCGGTGCTGGGAATCGAACTCGGGACCTCAGAGACTGCAGCGCAGTGTTCTACCAACTGAGCTAAATCCCAGCCCAATTTAGGGCATAGAAACTCAATTTCTGCTTATAGCTCTTTACCCTTAGGTACTCTTTTTTAGTAAGGTATTTGTCTTCTGAATTTAGCTGCATTTAGTATTCTCAAATTCTCAGGACAGTAAACCTGCTGTTTTCTGTTAAGATGGGATGGGGTAGTTAGCTAGAAGTTTTGAGTATATGTCTATTTCACACACAGATTTGCAAGTGTTCCTCTTGTTTTCTTGTTTGCTTATTGTTTGTTTGCTTTTGAGTTCTGTATTTCTTTCCCACTGTCAGCGGTGCTTAAGCCTCCAATCAAGGAATTTCACTGAGAGTCTAGGGGACACAGTAGCATGATTCTTGGCCTTTCTTCCTTGTAAGTACTTAGTAAACAGTTGAAAATGGAAAGCTGAATTATACTTACTATTCATGTAACATCTACTTTTTACACTGTGTTCTGTTTTATATTATTTGAATCATTTCTTCCCTCATTCACTTTCCCCTTTGCTAAGGCTTGAATATCTGTATTCTCCACAACTCATGTTAAAATTTACTTGCCATTATAACAGTATGGAAACAAGGGACTTTGAAGAAATGTAATAGTGGTATAATGGAAAAAGCAAATGCTGTATTCCTCTGTACCACATCATTTACCAATAATGGGGGAAAATTATGAGAGTATGGTGCTCAAACTAAACTCAGTAATTGGCATAATGCCACTTAGAGTCTAATATAGAATAGAGACATTAATCATGCAATCTTATCATTATGTAATTATAAAATGTGATAATTATTAAGAAGAAAAATTATAGGGTATTATATGAGGATATGACAGGAAGATATGATTTAGTTTGGGAATTTAATGAAATCTTTACTAAAGAAGAAGAGAGTAACATATGTGAGAACTTTTATAAATATGGAAAGTAGATGTGAAAAGTTTCATGAATAAAATTAATTGGAATTAAAAGAACAAATTTAAGTTATCATCACGCTGACCCCATGGTTCTCTCTACTGGCCCTGTATTTTTTGAACGTATAATAATACCTAGAGTGATAAGAATTACTTTAAAGACTGATTCAAGCGCCTTACACACATTTAGAATTGTGGCAATCTCCATTTATACTCTTAACTTTAAGATGATGTTAAATAAGGGGGATGTTCTGTTTATGATACTGCTGTGCAGACTCAATACTATACCACTATAGAAACATGGAAACACTGTGAAACAATCATATTATAATGAAGAGAATTGTGTTCTCTTCAGGGAGAATATTAGCAACAGTCATGCACTGAAGAGAAAGGGAATTATATACTCAAACTGGAGACCCCATAAAGGAACCAATGGAAAACATGAAATTTCCTGAAGGACTTACAAGTTCTATTTCTGTTATTTTAAGATGCCCCAATTCCTGGAAGTTTAATGAATTCTGAATAGCCAATGAATCCAACATTTGTGAATTTGGTTTTACACATTTTTCACATGAAATATTATGGACCATAGTTGTCTGGTGATAGTTTTTAAGCAAACTGAATATTTACTGGAATGAAAATACCCTTTATACTCATTTCTGGATAGAAATATTTTTGAGGATATGTTGTTTGTTGTTGTTAGATCCCTTTTGAATCGGTATCCAACTCATAGCGATCCTAGGTACAACAGGTGAAACATTATTGTTCATAGGGTTTTCAATGGCAGATTGAGTTTTGAGAGGGGGTTGCCCAGTCCATCTCCCAAACCTACGGGATCTGGTATTCCCAGGTGGTCTCTCTTCCAAGTACTAACCAGGCCTAATCCTGCTTATCTTCCAAGATCTGAGGGGCTCACACACCACAGTGCTACAGTTGCAGGCTACAAGTATATAGTGGATCATTAAATTTTTATTGCCAAGAGGTATTTTCCAATAATGAAATGTTATTATTTTTAAATTTAACTGATTTTTTTCCATTCCCTAAATTAAAACATATTGTGGTATAAAACTTTCGATACTATACTCTGAGGTTATAATCATTTCATCAAAATTTATTTCACCAAAATTTACTCATAGAAGCATATTAAGAGAATGAATTTGTAGCTGGGCATAACAGTGTCCCCCCCCCCCAGCTACTTGGGAGGTTGCATCTAGGAGTTTAAGGCCAGCATATGTACCAAGCGAGACTCTAACTCAGAACGAAAAAAAAAAGAATTTGATTTGCTTGAAACAACAATAGACTGCATATTTATAACAATGTCCTTTAAATGAAGATCAACTTCTACTTTCAAGATGAAGAAAATATTTCACAACTGAAGAGATAAATGTCGCACAGACTATCTCTAATGTTCAACTTTATATAAAATCAGCTAATGTGGCATCTGTTTATGAAATATGAAATATGCATCCAGTATTATTGCATTTTGTGCTCTAGGAAAATTGTCCCTGACATCAGCTACTGGCATTCTTTATGTCTTTGGGAATAACAACTAATTTTAATGTTATCCTAGCTTATAAATTAATTATGAAAGCAAATAATTTCTATAAAATACAATAAACAAATCCTATATACCTAAGCTAATATTGCTCTGATGTCTTCCTCAACTACGTCTCCTAGTAGTGTGCAACTAACTTTTATTCAACTACTTTTTATTGATTCTTCTAATGTGAGCCAGGTACATACACAGGCATTGATTTAATCATATGTATATTGAACATGTTACTCTATACAAGACACTGGATAAGGCACTGGGAAGAAAGGCAAATAAGATATAATTATTTGTCTCTGTCTATAATTTCCTGAGGTCAGGAGAGCTGGAAAGAATGGACAAAGTAAAACAAGATTATAATAAGGATTTTTTAAAATGTAAAAGAAAGCACTATGGTAGCATATACCAGATATTATTGGGGAAATCTCAAAGATATGTGAGATTAGCACATGCCAGGTTATAAAGTTTTGACTTAATATAGAAGTAAGCTACATATGTACCTTGAAGAAGAGGAATTACACGATTAAACCTCGGTTAGGATGATGATTCTGATTATTGTATAAACAGAAGAATGACTGCAAAACACCCAGTGATGACTGTTGAAATGGACTACAAATGTTAGATTGAGATCCTGCAATAAGGTGTGGGGAGGGTGAATAAAGAAAAGTGGATAAATACATGTTTAAAAAGGTGCTAACTTCTATCATTATCTTAGGGCCAAAGAGTTTTTTCAGTTATTATTCTGGCTGAGAGATAGAGGTATTTTCAGAAGTTTCTTCTTGATCTCCCCTAATATTATTATAACTCTTACCACCAAAGCCAAGAAATCAGTATAGGTTGCACCAACTGACAAATATCCTAATTACATGTTTGGGAAAAAACAACAACAACAAAAAAGCTGGATGAATCTATAGATCCAGGAGACTCAATATAAGTTATAACTTTGTAAATACTCTATATTACCTGTCCCCATATGACTCAACACTCATCTTGGGGATTATTGTTTGCTTCAGGTCCTTAAGTATCAACATCCATTCAGACCTGTGTCCAATAGGTCTGAATGTACACTGGTTAAACTGAATAAGTGCCTTATTCTTTGTTTTAAAGTTTCTAAAAACCACTGCCTTTTATTCTTCAGAATATTACTGCTTTTCCTTGTTGCTTTAAATCTCAGGTTCTAATTACACAATTTCAGAGCTTTTCCCCATATTGAATTTGGTCCTCAGGCTATATATTTTTTTTTTCTATTTTCATCCTCTATACTCTTTGGGCTTCTGTCTGGGTATGTGTTGATGACCTAACATCTAGAACACTAATCCTTTGTTCTTTGTTATCTAAATTGTTATTGAAATGATTGTTAATAAAAAAGATTAATTTCTTAATTTAAGTTACTATATATTCATTACATGGAATTTGTATTTATTTTACAAACTCCATTTTATGGTTAAATTCTCCATCTTTTTCTCTATTTATCAAATATGTTGATAATACTGACTGATATTTTGTGTCTGATAATTACAATAATGGAATCTCTTGTATTTTATTATTGCCTGTTTTTTAAATGTTCCTTTTCTTTTTCCTTTGTTTTTTTGTAATCTTGTCCCCTTCTCACTAGATGCATGTGTATTTGTGTGTTATATTATACACAGAGGGTGCCAAAATTTGCATACATATTTGGGGACAAAAACATTCCATTCTGCTGTTTTAAAAAAGTATCATATGCTTGTTCTGACATGACACTAGAAATAATCCAGAATATCATACCAACACAATGTTCCCATAATTAAAATTCAACTTAGAAAAGTACTGAATAGGTAACAGCTCTTAAAATGTATATACTGTTTAGCACCCCCAATATATATCTGGGTTTTGAAAATTAATAAAGCAATATATAGTGGCTATAAGTGATACTATTGTCTTCTGAAGAGAAGTTAATGTAATCCTAAGAAGCTACTAGAGTACAGCTAGGTCAGAGTACAGCCAGATCATCTTCAGAATGTCTGGTGTGGAGTTGGGGTTTCATGAGTCCTATTCAGGTTCTACTTTGCCTTTGCTTTTAAACACGATCCTTATATTTACTGTGTCACTGTTAGTGCTAACAAGACTCTTTAGAGGTCCTCAATTAAGATGCCTTCCTGCACACCTCCTTTGTTGCAGAATGAGATCTCTAAAATTGCTTCCCAGCACTATGAAATGGATGAGTCTTATTTCTTGGTGTCTTGCATCAAGCCTGTGCACTTTCAAAGTTGGCAAATAATCATAGGAAAATCACATGTGGTATTTGATATCTGCCTCTTTGCAGGGCATAGTCTTCCTGGATCTTTTCTCCTCAAGTTGTGATTTCCTTGGTTTCCTGAATTCTGATTTTCTTCTGTCCATCCAGTGAGAGAAACACACTAGGCTGCTTTCTCTTCAGCCTCCATCATCAACACTGAGAATCCACAAGTGAAGGGGAAGCAGGGGGAACATAAAGACAAACATGGCATCCAACTCAATGCAATTTCCTTTTCCTATAGGTCTAGTCCCCACCAACCCTGGCTGTCCTGGTTATTATCTAAAGGAATCAATAAACTGCTTTGCTTTACTTTCCTTTTGTTTTCCTTCTTGGATTTACACTCACTTTCCTCAAGAGAATTTCTTTGATATATGTATGATATTCCCTCACAAAAGCAAAACTCTTAGTTTTGGTCTTAATGATGTAAACTGTGCAACATTTGTTTTCAATTTAGTATCTTACTATTCTTGATATATTTTCTAGTTTTACAACCTTTTATCAAAATGCCAAAATTGAAAAATACTCTGAAAAATGTTAAACCTTTCCACATTTTCTCTTGTGGTTCCAGCAACATACTGGTGTAATTTTGCATATTTGATGACCTCTGAGGAGAGGGGCTACACTATTATTGCCAAATGAAGAAAAGTTAAAAGAAAAAGCCACAAGCAAAAACATAATAATTTGAGGAAAACAGCCAGAGGAATTCTTGTTGGCTGTGATGTAAAGGGGAGTGTTCCTACAACCTCTATGTCATCACACAGTGCATCCTAGAGCCCACAGCTACGGTATGAACTTTAACATAAATTACTTTTACTTATTTGAAATGACAAATAAATAAAATCATGTGACTGGAAAGTCTTGTTGCAACCATGTATTCCCTTTTATTTCTTTTGTAGGTTTCATAAACACTGCCTTATAAAGCAACACAGTTTAAGAGAAATGTATTTATAACATAAAATTTCTTAATTACAGGACTTCTTCACCTTCATTGCCTCAAGAAAGATTTGGAAAAGTCTGGTATGCATCCCCTTCATAACTGGATGCCCCTAGGCAGAGATCAGTAAATTTCCCTATTGCTGTGACCAACAGAAAAGAGTATGAATTTTAGAGGGTGATAAGACTAGATGGGGCTGGGATTTAGCTCAGTTGGTAGAGTGCTGCACTGCAATCTCTGAGGTCCCCAGTTCAATTCTCAGCAGCACAAAAATGGGAGATGGGCCTGGCAATCCACTCCCAAGGCCATCCTGAAACAGTCGGCCATTGAAAACCCTATGAGGGTCACTATGAGTTGTATACTGACTGGACGGCACCTAACAACAACAAGAAGATTAGATCATTTCTTCTCTAGACAATGCCACAAAAAAAGGTAAAGGTAGACTCAGGAGGAAGTCGTGGCAATACAAAGGTGAAGGGCAGGAGAAAACAGGAGGATGAGGAACAAAGGTGAAAGCAGTAAGAGTGGCAGACAAGCGAGGAACAAGACACAAGCTGCATGGAAAACCTGCAGTTTTATTCACAAGTATTCCACATTTACTGAAGTATTGCTTCTCCATTGTGATCTATGTGAGCCATGGAGGCAGGAGTAAATATTCAAGAGATCAGGCCACCTTGGCAATCCAGGAAGACCTATCCAGCACACTAACATCATGGAGGTCTGAACTGAGTGTTTTCATGTTGCTTACACTCATCTACTATATATTTAGCAGAGAGTCATTATATACTGGCCCATTCCTGCCATGGAACAACAAGACATTAGATTTCCCACTATGCATCTGACTTCCTAATTTTCCATCTCACTCTTTCCCTTCTTCCTGCTTTCCTCCTCTGGCACTCTGTTTCCCTCCTACTCCTTCCCCTTCTTCTAGCTTTCACTTTTCTTCTTTTTATCCTCCTTCTGTATTCTCCATATGCCCACCTTTCAGAATCTGCAATCTATTTGTGAAAGAAGAGTCAACCTAGGAATAGTGTTAAAAATATAAGGTGGAAGGAAAATTCAAGATCATCTATTTCAACTTACTGCTATAAGCAGAGACCTCCCTCTACCACACCTAAAATATTCCCATATAGCTTTTACTGGAACATCCAGTCATGAAAACCTCACTATTTCAGAGTCAGCTTGCTCTATTCATGATCAGTTATAATTGCTAGGAAAATTTCTATTGTGAACAGAAGTCTTTCACTCTAAATTTAGAAGAGTTAGCCATACTGACTCAAGTTTATTTCTAACATATATGTTATAATAGCTTATAGAAACTGTCTGCTCCAAATCAGTATTATGCATCTTTCTGTTGGTCATAAGTTTCCTGATCCAGGATCTTTTGCATTCTTAGTGGAACATCTGTTACTGCAATCAAGAGATTATGGCATTTTTCATGCTCCAATATTCTGAGTAGATTTAGATCCATTAACAATAAATTAAATTTAGCATATATGCCTAGTTGGGAGAAGGACCCAGCAACCCACTCCCAAAAATCAAACCACCATTGAAAATCCTATGAACATCAGAGAAGCACTGACAACAGTATTTCGCCTGTTGTACGTAGGGTGACTAGGAGTCAGATACCGATTCAGCGGCACCTAACAACAACAACATATGCCTGGTATCTCAACACTTGAGGCAGGAGGTTCATGACTTCAAGGCAAGCCTGGGGAACATAGGGAGACTCTATATCAAAAAAATAAATAAATAAAAAGGGAGAAACAAGAAAAAAATGAAAATGTTTGCATCAACCAGAAAAAAAAAGTAGGGTTAATACTCAACCATAGCCATTTCAGATAACAGAAAATAATATGACTAATAAGAACTCTCAGATTCGGGCTTCTCTTCATAATCAACTCTGGGCTTTCTCACATGCCTTGCTAGTTTGCAAACTTTTTAGATTTAAAACCATATTGGTTCCATTTCCCTTCAATCTATGAATCATTCAAAAGAAAAAATGGAGCTGGGCATGGTGGTGCACACCTGTAATCCCAGCAGCTTGGGAGGCAGAGGCGGGAGGATCGCAAGTTCGAGACCACAGGCGGTCTGCATAACTTAGCGAACCCTGTCTCAAAAAAGTAAAAACTGGGCTGGGGATGCAGCTTAGTGGTCCAGCACTTGCAGAGCATGCAGGTGCGAGGCTCGAGGTTCAACCCCTAGTACCGCAAAGAAAAAAAAAAAAGAAAGAAAAAGAAAAAATGGGAAAGATGAGCTAAGAGAAATTTTGAAGATAGTAATTGTTTCTCAAGAATAAAGTTGTCAGTGTTACAGAAATGATTTTTAAACTAAAGAATTAGAGAAAAGACAGGTTTTACTTTCCTTAGGGCTTCTAACGCCCTTTAATAATGTCAAATCTGCAGCAGGTAGTAGATTCACAGTTGTAAGATCTCAGTTTAAATATAAGTATTGCTACTGTATTACTGTGTAACTTTGGTCCAGTGACATAACTCCTGAAATTCAATGTTATTATTTGTAAAATGGTACTAATAATGAATAATGTATGTGTATGTGTGTATACTTATGTACAAATGTATTTCATAGCATATAAAGCATTATATGGATTTTATATGTTATTTTTCTCCAATAGACCGTCATTTTAGGATAGCACCTTATGTTATTTTTATCCGTTTCTCAGCAGTCATGAAACATAGCAATAGACTGTGTCATTTTAGGATAGTACCTAACATTATTTTTATCCATTTATCCAGCAGTCATGAAACATAGCAGAAAGTATTCATTAAAATTTCATTTAAAAAATGATATCTGCAACACTAATTTCACTCTCTCTTACTCCATAAGTAAGTATGTTCCAGTACATAGAACACAAACTCTTTAGGTTTGAATATTAACACAAGATTTGGAAAATCTTATTTGTGTTCACAGATTATAAACCACCTCGCACAATGTAATGTCAGATATTTATTTAAAATATACTATTTTAAATGGATATTTCTCCAAGTAAAGTAGACTTTCCCTGAGTTTTCATATATTATATTAAGGAAGCCTGCAGATGTACCACTGTAGCATCCAATCCCGTCAGATCTCAGAAGCTAAGCAGGGTTGGACTTGTTTAGTACATGGATGGGAGACCACCTGGGAACATCAGGTGTTATAGGCTTGGGAGAGGGACCCAGCAACCCACATCCACCACCAAAAAAACAATCAGCCATTAAAGACCCTATGAGTAACAGAGAAGCAGTAACAATAGTGTTTCCCTCATTATATATAGGGTCACTCTGAGTAGGACACCAACTAGAGGGCACCTAACAATAACATATTAAGGAAAGTGAAGGTATTCAATCAACATTTGTTGAATGAATGGACACATGTCTAACATCCCCCAAATCAAGAAAAGATCAAATATTTTACTTAATTTTACTAAATTTACATTTTAAAGTTTATGAATAATGTCTGGAATTCAAAATAAGAAAAATAATTATAATGACTGTCTCAATGACAGTTGAACAATATGTTCTGAAGATCATTAGATTTTGAGGATATTAAAATCTGAAAAAGATCCTTGACACTGTAATCACAAGATCCCAATTATTTTACAGAAAGAAGCTGGTGATCATTAAAATAATAAAAATATTTCTAATACAAATAGAATGACCACTTACATATTTCTCAAATGAATTATTTGTATAAACACAGCTCTTCCTCTTTAATTCTTTATCTCAACACCACTTTAGCTCTCAAAAATACTCAGTGAACACATAAGAAGTATTGTCAGGATTGTTTTCAGCCTGATAAAATGACCGTTTATCAATAAAATGTCTGCCTCTGTGGTCACCAATAACTAGAGTCACTGCCTATTCTGCTTCACAGTAGGGCACAGCAAATTGTTCACAAAAGGTGCTTGTTAGCTGCAACCTCCAACAGATGCCTGTAATTAAGGTTAAATACATAACCACATACTTATTGGGAAGTAGGAAATAATTTAAGAAAGAAAAACCATTTAAGTTGAAACTTAAAGAATCAAATATAGGCATCCAGAACAAATAGACGGCATTTAGACAGTGGGAAGAGAATGAATAAAAACTTGTTGCTGTTTGTTGTTAAGTGACATCCAATTGGTGTCTGACTCATAGCAACCCTATGTACAACACATGAAACACTATTGTCAGTGTTTCTCTGCTATTCATAGGGTTTTCAATGGCTGATTGCTTTTTGAGAGTGGGTTTCTGGGTCCTTCTCCCAATCCTACAGCACCTGGTGTTCCCAGGCAGTGTCTCATCCAAGTACTAACCAGGCTCGACTCTGCTTAGCTTCCGAGATCTGATGGGATCAGATGCTACAGTGGTACAGCTGCAGGAAGAATAAAAACTTAGCACAGAAAAATATCATCATGAAAAGAAAACAGGAAATGCGATGAAAACTCATGGGAAATTAGATTAAAGAGATAGGTTGGTATAAAGTTGAAAAGGGCTATGGAAGTTCAGCTAAAAATCATGAAGTAAACAATTAAGTATCATTGAAGTACATGATTTCAAGTGTTTTCCTAGTGCTGAATATGCTTATTTCCTAAGCAGGATGTAACTTTCTTTGGATTTGTTTTGTTAGGTGCCATCAAGTCAGGTCCAACTCATAGTGACTCTGTGTACAACAAAAGGAGACACTCCCTACACTGTGCCATGTCCAGCAATATGTCAGTGTTTCTCTGCTATTCATATGGTTTTCAATGGCTGATTGTTTCAGGATTGTGTTGGGAATGAGTTGCCAGGTTCTTTTCCCATATTTGCTTGGGATCCATACCAGGGCCTCAGAGAGTATGGTGCAGCACTCTACCAACTGAGCTAAATCTCAACCCTTTTTAGATTAGAATTCTTTTTTAAGTTTGGATGCCCAATACTGCATCATAAAACACTTCATAACTTTAAAGATATGGAGAGATTTCCATGACTTTGTAAAATATTTCAGATAAAATGGAGCTCATGAAGTCAAATGTTGCCCATGACTACAAAGCGCTTGATTATACAGTATGGCCCATTCACCTCTTAAAGCTTTAAAGAAGCTCACATGTCTAAATCATGTCTTTTTTTAAACAATATTTTGTTTATAGTCTAACATACAATTGACATTTATAAAAGGTAATCCAACAATCAGAATTTTTAAGTCTCCAAATTTAGTTTGCAAATGTCATTTGTCTCTGAAGATTCTTTAGCAACACAATGTCTGTTTATTCTCCTTAGTGTGTTGCAGAATGATTTTAGTTCTCCTTTACAACTTATCATTTAACTCTTTCTTTACTTATGGATACAAAATTGCACTATGTAACACATATTTGCCTCATAGAACAATAACTCTCAGAATCACTTCCTGTAAAACCATATATGCAATTAATTCAAGAACATTTAAACTGTTATTGAGAGCAGACACACCAATATCAGCATTTATCCCTGCTTGTATAGTTTTAAGATAAGTGTTCTGTTTTACTGTCCTAAAGATTGAGATGACTGTGATGATGTTACTTTTTACTATGTTAATGGGAATAGTCCAATGATGATGCAAGGCAAGGTTTAAATCTGGTTGAAGCATGACACTTCTCTTACTTTTCTAAACATTTATCTCCCAGAAAATAATTTTTTGCAATGCTACTTTGGGATTAAGATTTAGGAATTTATCATAAAGAATTTTGATGCTTGATTAGACACAATCTAGTGAAGAACCGAGGGAAGAAATAAAAAAGTATGGAGAGTGTATTCTTTGTGGAACAGAACTAAAAAAGAAAGAAATAAACACTGCCTCTGCCACTCTGCCATCACAGAATACCCTCTTGTCAGGAGCATTGGATGTCTCTGAAATACTGGCAAGGCTGGGGTACAGCGGCTATCATAAAATAAATGCATACCTGAAAGTCACAAAAACAAAGTTTTAGCTTCAAATCTGAATCTTTGTACATTTGGGCTAGTCCCTAAGTCCAAGTTTTTCATACCTAAAATATGAGACACCATTTTTATAGGATTCTTATCAGATAAAGATGCTCAAAACTTGTAACATATAATACAACTTCATAACCTTATTATCCCATATTACTGAATTTATTCTTAAAATGATGGAGAAAGAGAATGATATTGGTCCCCATATATAAGTTAACCACAGGAAAAGGCTATAAGTAACTCATATTGAAGTGTCTGTTTCCCATTCATTCAAACAGAGAAGTGTAAGACATTTAATTCTCTGCTGGAGAAGTGGTTTAGATTCTTGACTTATAATACAAAAATATAATATATTATTTTATATATATTATATTATATATAATATATAATTTATTATATATATAATATAATAAAAAATGTTCCTAGCTTACAATTACTACACTTGAAATATCCAGGAAGCAAAACCTTTTTGTAGTTCACAAATTAAATCCATATTACCTAATGCCATAGTATAAGACTATTAGTTTTATGCTGGCATTATAATGAGTCTGAAAAGTAAGAATTTGGCTCAACTGATGCTTACTAAAAGAGTAATAACTGATAGCAAGGTTTTGTAATGTATGAAAAATATCATTCAATTTGGATTTAGGAGGCTACAGATCTAGCTCTTCCATTATGGAACAATGTAATGAGCCATTACATGTCACTTAAAATTCTTTTGTCCTATCCAGGTTCTGTGCCACACACTTGTAATCCCAGTGTCTCAGGTAGCTGATGCAGGAAGATTGTGAGTTTGAGGCCAGAGGAATGTGGGCAATTTAGCAACCCCTCATCTCAAAAGAAAAAAAAAAAAAGAAGAAGAAGTAGTTCTGGTATAGCTCAGTGGTAGCACACTTGTCTAGCATGTGCAAGGCCCTGGGTTCAACCCTCAATACTGGAAAAAAAATGGTTGTTAGTGTCTTTATCTATAAAATAAAGACAAAATCTACTGTATTGTAAGGATTCATTGGATATAGAAAATTATAGTAGTAGTAGCCTATAATAGAATAGGAAAGAAAGGCAAGAATTTAGAAGATTGCAAGGTATTAACAGTTCCTTCCATTCTGGGTGAAAACAAAATTAAGCTTCTTTCAATAAAATGAAAAAAAAACACAAAAGGGCTTGCATTCTCTTATGGATATGATTTGAAGAATGAGGAAAAGTAATTAGATGAAGGTGGTATTACTTAGTAACAATTGGGCTGGGATTTAGCTCAGTAGGTAGAGTGCTGCGCTGTAGTCTCTGAGGTCCCGAGTTCAATTCCCAGCACCACAAAAATGGGAGAAGGGCCTGGCAATCCACTCCCAAGGCAATCCCAAAACAGTCAGCCATTGAAAACCCTATGAGGGTTGCTATGAGTCAGATACCGGTTTGACAGCACTTAACAAAAACAAAACAACAACAATCATAAGATTGTAAACAAGAGAAATGTATTTCTCACAATTCTGGAGAACAGAAAGTCCAAGACAAAAGCACTGAAAGATTCAGCACCTGGTTAAATTCAATTCCTTTATTCATAGCTGGCCACTTTCTTGCTGTAACCTCAACGGCTGAGGGAATGAGGTATTTCTCTAGAACTTCCTTTATGAAGGCACTAATCTCATTCATGAAGGCTTTATCCCATGACCTAATTAATTCCACAAGACCTCAAATACCCTAATTTTAAGGATAGGTCTCAACATATGAATTTTACCAGGAGACAAACATTGAGTTACTTGCAAAGGTTATCAGTGAAAACACCATAATCATCCATATTGGCCAGGTGTTCAAATTATTGGGAACTCTTATGTCTCTACTCCGAACTCTGTATTAAAAATATTTCACCATAGCTGGGCGTGGTGGCGCACGCCTGTAATCCCAGCAGCTTAGGAGGCAGAGCCAGGAGGATCGCAAGTTCAAGACCAGAGGAAGTCTGTGGAATTTAGCAAGACCCTGTCTCAGAAAGTAAGGAAAAAATAAAAGGGCCGGGGATGCAGCTCAATGGTCCAGCACTTGCAAAGCATGCAGGCATGAGGTCCCGGGATCAACCCCCAGTACCACACACACAAAATTATATATATATATATATATATATATATATATATATATATATATGTATATATATATGTATGTATGTATATGTTGTTAGGTGCCATGGAGTCGGTATCCGACCCTTAGCAACCCTCATAGGGTTTTCAATGGCTGACTGTTTTGGGATTGCCTTGGGAGTGGATTGCCAGGTCCTTCTCCCATTTGTGCGGTGCTGGGAATTGAACTCGGGAACTCAGAGACTGCAGCGCAGCGCTCTAGCAACAGAGCTAAATCCCAGCCCATATATATATATCTATATCTATCTATCTATCTATCTATCTATCTATCTATCTATCTATATATCTATATATATATATATTTCACCATGTCTTCTCTATAACATTAACACAAATTTAGCATAAAAAGCTTTAGCTTATAAATTTTTAAAGGTAACAGTCACCAAGAATTAAGGTTCCCTATATTTTTATATAATAATGTAGAAAGTATGAATAAATAATATACTTAAATCATTCTGAAAGAATTTATTTCCAAAGAACCTAATCAAAAGAAATAAGAAAAAATTGACATTAAAATATTTAGGAATAAAATAATGACATTGAAATAAATTAGGCAAAAATGAATCCATGTAAAACATCTGTTGGTAATT